>QVNW01003605.1:0-27373 GCA_014825475.1 Pseudomyrmex flavicornis
TGTTTTTTTTTTTTTTTTTTTGATTTTTTATTTGAAAACATTTAATTATCATGTCGGCTTCATCGATACGATACGTGTGTGTGTGTGTGTGTGTGTTGTTTCATCGACAAATTCTTTTCGCGTATTTGTTTGTATCCCCCTATCGTATCGTATCTGAGCGCATTCCGATAAGTGCGAAAAAAAAAACATTTAAAAAACAATTAATCAATCGCGTCCTACAGCGGCTATCGGAGCGACGTGAGCGACGATTATATTCCCTGCAGAAATAATTTTTGATCAACGTCATTGGGGTTACGGAGGCGGTGACTACAAAGAGATACTCGCTCTTTATCTTAATAAATTTTTTTCTAAGTTGTCGAGATTTGGTGGTTTATTACTTGTTTTTTTTTTAATTAAATTATCATGTAAATGTCATGAGAACATTGCATTAAAACAACGTGGAATATTAATCCAGTAATTAATTTATATCTGCAAAAAAAATTAGAGATAGAGTATTTTTTCTTCAGCAACTTTCTTGTTATAATTGATCGTCACCTCGTTCCGCGGTAAACTTTTCGATATAACTGACGAAATAAATCGCCGCAATGGGAGAATCTTAAATTTTAAATTGGTCACCGGGGAGTAAGTGAGTCACTTATCGGTACCTCACGAGCTGCTCTATGTGCAGACACATGCGCGCGCGCATATATGTGCGCGTGTATGCGTGCGTGTACTTTATACAAGCGGATCGATCTGTTGCGAGATGCGATCGTTTCGATCTCTCGAGAACGTCGGGCAAAAAACGTCGTCCGCCGGTCGTTTCGCCGAACGAGATGTCGAGATACGGAAAGGAGCTGCGCATGTGAAAATCGAAGAGAGACGCGATTTCATCGCCGCGAGAAGTCGCCGGCGACGTAAGAAAGAAAAATCTTCGGAACGATCGATCACCGAGGAGCAGCAACTTTAAAAGGTGAATCTCTCTTGAAAACGATTATAGAACGTTATCGGAAGAAATAGATAATAGGAAAAGAAGAGCAGATCGAGCAGAAGTGAGGCAACAGCGGGAATCCAAATCCTAATCCAAATTACGAATAAGGAGAAATTTCCGATAATCAGAAAAAAAAAAAAAGAGTAAGTAGACTTTCGAGTGATTTTCAACGAAGAGAACACGCACGTTACAAAAAATATAAATACACGAGAGACTAATGCGCAGGGGGAGGGAGAGGGGCGCTTAGCTGTTAAGAAGATAAAATGAGGAAAAAAAAACAATCGCGCGGGGAAAATCGAATTCGACAACACAATAGACGCAAACGCGCGGCGGATAGAAGTTACCCGAGTTACGAAACAATGTCCGTGCTTGAAAGTGCACTCGAAAACAAACGCGCTGATACGAGAGATTAAAAAATCGTGTGTGTGTGTGCAACGAATTGCCGAGTCATGCGCGCGAAACGTGTTATTTGTTCGTCGCGACGCAGAAAGGCGCGAGGATTAAAATGCAGAAATTTGGTGTGTGAGATAGCGGTAATTGTAATGCGAATATGTGCGCGCTAATTACGCAGATTTTCCCATTATCTCTCTCATTACACAAGAAATACAATGATATCGAGATCAAATATTCTTCGCGCACTCGATAACGTTCCGCGATCGACTTAATTAGCATTTAATTTGCCCAAAACGAACAACGCGTAAGTTAAAGTTTCGAGATATGTTTCAAGATAAGAGCGAAAAAAATACGATAGAGAGAACTATCGCTCCGATTTGAAATTTATTATTGAGGCGAGATTGATTTTCTCTACGTGAAAAATATTGCACACACAGAATTGCGAGACCGAGGAAGAAAGAGATGAAGGCAGAGAGAATGAACTTTCGCGCGCGGAAAAAAGATAATTCGCACAAACGCATTTCCGAAAGAGACTTTCCGCTCTCGGCTGCAGATGATGCTCGAAAGTCGAAGAGGTCACCTGTGATAACCCGAACCGCAAAGACGTTACGTGCGATTACGTGCATTATAATCTCTCTTTCTTTCTTTTTTTTTTTTTTTACCATTTTTGAAGCCACGTTAAATTTGGCCATTTGCGATTGCGGCTCGATATCGCGTCGATAAATCGCGAAACTTCGTGTTTCGCGCACACGGTGATGCTCGCTCACTTATCCGAGTAACGTGATTTCTCTCTTCTTTATTTTTTTTTTTTTTTTCTCATCGCCATCGATCGTTCCGGCTATTAAATCTCGCACCCGATAATGCGAGACCGTGGCGTAATTTTCTTCGCTCTTTCGTTTCACCTCGCCGGCCGTTCTCGTTATCAGAGAGAGAGAAAGAGAAAGAGAGAGAGAGAGAAAGAGAAAGAGAGAAAGAGAGTGAGAACAGCGACGCTAAATATACGCCCGGCTTATTTTCGACCGCGCCGCAGCATCAAGATCAATTTAGGAAGCAAACCTTCGTCACGATTGTCGCACGCTTTTCAACGTGTACGAACGAAAGACGCGGAACGGCTGACGCTCGTCTCGGGAGGAGTTCAGAATGTCGAGCACGTGAGGCACGTGAGCGGTGCGCCTCTTATATATAAATAAACGCGATCTATATAAAACGACGCGGTGCGAACGCGGTTTTCGCAAGACAATTTGCGTGTTCGACGTGTGTTTAAATACGATATTTTGTTTCAAACGCAACCTCCCCCCTTCCCTCCTCAAAAAAATAATATAATTTGTCGTTCGTAATTTAAATCGCCGCGCGCAATTAATCTCGAACGCAAATCTCGAATCGAAGTCCTGGCGCGCTTTGCGATGCCGCAGAAACATCTCTCCTCCGCGCTTGTTGCAATTGCAAGTAACGGCAAAAACAAAGCCATAATTTGTTGCGATATAGATAATAACGGGAGACAACGCTTTATCGTTGTGTCAAAATGGGTGTAATCACGCGATACTCACGCGGTAATCGCCCACGATGTTGCGCCCGACGGAATTCTGTAAAAGGCTCTGTCTCTCTCTCTCTCTCTCTCTCGCGCGTCCGATGCGATCCAAATTGCGCGGAAAAAAAAAAATAAATAAATTCCGCCCGGCTATCTCGAAAAACGAAACACCTTCGATCGTCCTCCCCCGTGCCGAGCTCTCTCTCTCTCTCTCTCTCTCTCTCTCTCCTAAGCAGGTCGTTGATCTTGTTTTATTTCTTTTCTCTTTTTTTTTTTTCGCGAACACGGGGGCCTTAATAACAGGTTGCGATTCTACTGCCACTATTACGTGCTTAGCGGCAAGTGGCTCGAAGACAGTTTCGCCCGAGGGACTCGTGCAACAGACTTGAGCGGGACCGTTTGGAGCTTCTTCTGCTCCTTAACAAGTGTATATTACACACGAGTGCATACAGGGTGTCGCCGAAATCGCGCGATTCCTTGAGCACCACCAGAAGGAAGTGGCGTCCGCGAAACAGCTGACGAGCGTCGGCGCGCGTCGCGAATATAATTGACGCACGCTAGACTTTATTTTAATTCGTTACACAAAAATTGCATCGCGAAAAATCTTCTTTAGCGGCGACGATCGCGGATGTGTGCGTTCTTTTTTTTTTTTTTTTTTTTCAAAATTTTACAATATAATCTAAATCGAATTCGTCTGGAGAGTGCGGAGATAAACAAAAATTGCATGTGATCGTGCGGTCACGTAAACATCCATTACAGAATTAACACGCAGAGAGTATCCCTGCGGTCTCTATCCGAGCGCCCGGGCCGTAAGACCCATATCGCCTTTCGAAGCGACGAAGGATCAAGGACTTTTCGACTTGTTTAGGGAGTTCGAAAGATTCCGAAAGAGAAGCGCCTGGGACGACCGACGCGATTAAAGAGCTCGACTGACTTTAGACAGCGGCGACGCTCACGCTCACACGTTACGTACGCGAGAAGAGGCGCCCGAGAAACGAGACGGGTGTCAGGCACGTTTAAAACTGACTGGTGGCACAGTCAGCTTAAGGAGCAATTAGGATTAAAATTCCTTTCACGCCCGGCGCGCGCTCCGCGGAAACAAAAAGAAAAAAAGACTCCTTTTCGGCGATTTTAATTTTTGCAGCGAATTTTTTTCCATAATTGTGTGAATTTTTTTTTTTTTTTGCATCTCTCGTGATTCGATTCCGATGATCTGACGTCTTTAGAGAAGAGAATTGTCACATTATTATTATTATTTTTTTTTCAATCAAAATTAAACGCAAATATTGCGAGAAAGAGAGCAAGTTTCGTGTGTCGAGCAAATCGCGCGGAGAGTTAAAACAGCAACGGATGTAAGAGCCAGGTTATATAATTGTTACTTCGGCGCTATTAAGTTACAAGATGCTCATCAGTACGGCGATGATACGATGCAATTCTGTGTACGTACGTACCTACCTACGTACATACGTCACAATGTTTCATGCAAGAGCGTGTGTGTATATATGCGAGTCACGCCGGGCGGATCGCTGAGGTTAATTTACTTGACGTTGCCAAGGAAAACATGATCGGTGTCGTGTATGAAATATTACCACTCGCGGTAATTAATTCTGAGCAAACCGTGGCGCCTGACTGGCATGATCTTTAGGATAACGCTACCTATTACCGAGATATGCAGCCGGTTTTTGCGGCCGTATGTACACACGTATGTGTCGTGGACTTGTTGCGAGGAAAAGATCATCGCTACATCGATGTAATACACGTTGCGCTTAAATAATAATTGAATGCGAGAGATTTTTTTTTTTTCCTTTTCATACCGCGCGATTTTTCATACGCGTTACGTAATACGCGGTAACGTTACCGCAAATGTATTTGACTTTACACGTGCGATAGATACATTTCGAGACACACATTATCACAGTCTCGAAATACAAAGAAGCGGAACAATAGTTTAAAATGATTTTTTTTTTTTTTTTTTTTTTTTTTAAAAAAGAAAAGAAAAAGAACTTACGGGGCTGTGCCAGGGAAAATATGCTCTCCGTCTTCGCAGAATATTCGTCGACGTCGTCATACGTGGGGGACTCGAGCGATGAAAACGGTTGATCGGACTGCATCCCGTACATGTCCATCAGCTTCGAGAGCGCCGGAATCCTCGGCATAGCTCGGCCCGTCATGTTCGGCGCCTGCTTCAGACCGAGTTTGTTCAGAATCTGTTCTTTTATTGCCTGGAGACTGAGCTCGCGTAGTTCCTCGTGCATCTTGCACGTGGAACACGAGGCGCTGACCATCGCGAAGTGGTGAGTGCTCTCGGGTGCGTTAAACACACCGAGAAGTACCAGCGAGAGTAGTAGTATCGCCCTCGTCACCATTTTGCTCTCAAGGTCGTCTTTTGGTTGAGTCAGCTAAGATCGGCTTTCGTCGTGTGGGAGGTTCGATCAGATGATCGATGGATCATCACCCGTCCTCGCAGAATTCGTTCTCCTCTCTTCGGCAATAAAAAAACAAAAAAAAACGAGTTGCTTTCACCTGATTTTTTTTCTTTTTTTTTCGGATTTTCTTATTTCTACTATAGATAAAATAAATAACTCGCGCTATTTCGTTCTTTCTTTCTCCACGTGTAGACTCTTCTTCTCTTCTCTGTTTTTTTTTTTTTTTTCTCGTTTCTACTCCCTCCCACGTAATTTGTATTTTTCTTTCGCGAAGAGAATCTTTTCGTCGGTCACAGCTTACCTTCGCAGTTTCTTTCTGCACACGCTATCCTCCTCGTCCTCCTCGAACTTTCTGGCTTACTTGTCACGGGACTCTCGTAATGCCGATGCTTCACCTACAAAACTAGGCGACTGGCCTTGGTCACGATCGCGGTTTGCACGCGGTCCAGTTTCACTTTCCTCTTTTTCTCGCGGGCGACGCTCCACTTTTTTTATGGGGTGTTCACCGAAACTGTCTCACGCGCACCAATCACTGTCTAACAAGAAACAGCTGATTCGAATTTCGTGCAGTGTACCAACACCCAGAAAGTCTGGGAGGAGGAGGGGGCAGAGAGCATGCAGATTTCGCGACGATCTTCAACCCCCGACGACTTGTTCGCGAGAAGCCCGTTTTTACCGTTTCGCCAAGATTCTCTTACTTCGATTTTCGCGAGGATCCACCCTTTTGCTCGGTAATGTGTTACTTTACTCTAACTCGGCTTATTTTTTTTTTTTTTTCAATAACCAGACTTGTTTTAGGATAACCAGACTTATTACGTTTAAGCAAACTTTTTTTTCTTTTTAAGAGAACTCACCAACCGACTGCGGATCTCTAACGAGATCCTAAGTCAAGAAAAAGCGATGAAGGTCCGGAGACAGACAGACAGACAGACTGGCAGAACCCGAATGGAGAATCCTAAGAGCTCGCCGGTTTGTCAAGTACTGACAGAAGGCGCGAATTCTCACCGCATATATGTCCGAGGTGGAGACCTCCACCTCTCTTCTTCTTCTTTCTTCCTCCCTTTTCCTCTCGCGCCCTCTCCCTGTTTTGCTCCCGCGCCGCGTGTCTCCTTCCTTCGTGCGGAACGCGCCGCGACGTCTCTTTCTCCCGTCTCTTCTCTCCCGTAGTATCTTACGCACTCGTGTCGTAGGGGCCGAACGTATACCTACCTACACCGTTGCCAACAAATATCCCCCCTTCCGCCCTTGCTATCAGCCCTCCTTCACCTACTCCTTCTCCTCTCTCTTTCTCTATCGCCGTTCCCCGCTCCCAACCCTTTCCGCGCTACCACCGCTACCGCGAGTGCCGTTCTCCCCTTGCCGCGCCCTCGCGACTCCCGACCGTCGCACCCGGCGCGACCCCACCGTTCTTCACACACGAACCTCCTCTCCGTCGCCACCCGGCCGTTGCGATTCCGATAGCGAAGCACGATACGCCACTTATCTTCGTTCTTCTCGATACGTCGGTTTGCAAATCGCCGGGCGGCCAGAGCACGGCGGTCCGTCATCAAAGCTCGATGTTACACCGTGTGTCATCTTCACGACCGCTAACATCGCGACCCCCCGTCCCAATCGCCCGTTTTACATAGTGTAAGTTGTTAATATAAGAGATAATAATATAAGAGATACAGCGAGAGGAATATCACGATCTTTCCCGATCGGCAAAAGGATGAAAGACAAAAAACCGCGGATAGAAGAGAGTGTCGTCGCCTTCTGTAAAAAATACGCCCTTAGGATCCGCTCGGTTCTGCCAATCTGTCTGTCTCGGACCTTCACACAACCCTCACGCGCATTATAGAGTATACGAATTTCTTAGATATCTGATTAATATTAATATAATGCATGTTTTAATTAAGGTTTTCATCTAATAGGATTAATTGAAATATATTTATGTTATCAGGTAAATTAATATAAGAATTAATATAAAGTAATTATATATAATATATGAGAAAAATTAATAAAGAATTAACATAAGAATATAAGAATTAATATAAGAATATAAGAATTAACATAATATAAGAATTAACATAAGAATATAAGAATTAATAATTAATATAAGGAATAGATTTTATAAGAAACTAAATAAGAAATATATAAGCGTGCGTGCGTGTGTGCTGTGTGAGTGAAACGTGACTATTAAAAACTCAATATCAAAATTTTTTAGATTTCTGATTAATATTAACATAAGATATATGTTTTAATCAACGTTTTTATCTGATTAGATTAATTAAAATATATTTAGTAATATATTTATGTTATTGGGTACATTAATGATTAATATAAGAAAAAAACATAAAAATATAAAAATTAATAGAAGAATATAAGAATTAATATAAGAATTAATATAAGAAATATACGCGTGCGTGTGTGTTGTGTGAGTGAAACTTATAATTATTAAAAGTGTAACATCAAAATTTCTTAGATTTCTGATTAATATTAACGTCAGGCATGTTTTAATCAATATTTTCATCTGATTGGATTAATTAAAATCAATTTTAATGGATAAAACATATTTTAATTAATCCAATCAGATAAAAACATTAATTAAAACATGCCTGACGTTAATATTTAGTAATATATTTATGTTATTAATAATTAATATAAGAAATTAATATAAGAATATAAGAATTATATATAATATAAGCATTAATAATTAATATAAGAAATAGATTTCACGAGCGACTAGGTAAGAAATACGCGCGCGCGTTTGTGTGTGAAATGTGACTATTAAAAACTTAATATCGACGTACGTTGAAATGCACGTTAACAAATTTATTGCAAATGTAGCGTGTCAATCTTTCGGGTTATCTTCGGTTACACATGCAGTCACAAGAGAAGGAAAAACATAATTCAATTACTCGGGCGGCGTTTATAAATACACGATAATAAAAGTTTAGCAATATTGCAGTTGAGATAATTTTTTAATAATATAATTATTATCCCGAAGTAATGAGCTCTCGCTCTCGCGCAACAAACTCGAAACGTGATTGACAAACAACAAGCGTAATCAACAATCAGGGGAAATTGATATCGTCGACACAGTCACAACAAATGAGAGGGAGAGTTGTAAAATGTTGTAAAAGAGAATTGATATGTTGTACGTTAATGTTGTAAAAGTTGTTAATAATTAAAGAAAACAAAAAAAAAAACGGTTGGTGAGAGATCAAGACTTGTCTTTACTCAAGTGTCCTCCCTGCACAAGATTCGTACTTACAAATAAATTAGAGATAGATTGCAAACTCGGAGAGAGGATGAGGTCTCCGGACTCTTCAAAAGCTGGCAAGAGAATAAACTCGAGAATTTCGAGCTAGTTCGGCACAAACAGCCGAACGGAATCGCGGTGAACATAACAGGTAAGTAAACACAACAAAGTCACAGGCAGGTCGCGTTCGAATCTATCAACACACAAGGAGAAATCAACGGTGTTTCAATGTAACGGCACAGCGAATTCAAAATTGTTTCTTCGAGACGTCAAGGAAACGACGTATGAAAGTGAAAGAAAAAATACAAAGAGCGTCGCCGTACTGTTTTAAATGTTTTATTTATGCATTCGTCGTGTTGTAAGTCGTCGAGAAAAGACGCGCGCTCGCATGAAATATAATTTAACAGTTCGGAATTATATTTTAACAGAGAGATATATATCTCTCGCGTTCGCTTATACAACTTTCAAATTCGTCTTGTTCTGTGGTTGCACGGAATTCACGCCGTTTTTCTTTTCTTTTTTTTTTTTTTTTTTTTTTGATTTGATCTCGCGATTGTAAACGACAGTGAGCGACACATCGAGTCACAGCAGCAGCAGCAGCAGGAGCAGCACCGAAAGCGAAATATGACAGAAAAAATAAAGAGGAGATCGAAAGAACGGAGAGGAGAATATGAGATCGGCCGCGTGAGATCCGCGTGAGATCGGTAATTTGAAATCCAAATAGGACCTCAAAAAGATTCAAATCCCCCTTCCCCTCCCCTCCCTTCCCCTCGTGCGATGTGTGCGCGCGATCGCGGATGCACCGTGTATTTTAAAAAGCGCGCCGATCTTTTTGCATTCCGCATACATCTCTCTCTCTCTCTCTCTTTTCGTGTATATCGATGAGATTTCGGGCTCCGATCGTCCCACGGGAGAGAGATTGCTTCTTGAAATAAGAACGTTTTAAATTGCAAAAAGCGGGGACGGGAAGTCGCGAGCGCGCGCGCAAGTCAAGTCGATTTATAGAGAGAAAGCCTCAGAAGACGCCAAGTATCAAACATCGTCGCGCGCGCCGACCGTTACTTTTATTTAGAGAAAACACATTTGCGCGCGGACGGATGCGCGAAATGTTTAATTTAAACAACGCAACAATCTCGGAACCGGATACCTTGCGGCCGGGCGGAAAAACGCAAAGAGGGTGTTCGCGATCTCTTTATAACGGTAAAATAACAATTTGCGCGAAGGGAGAGAACGATATGGCCTGATCTCTTGTACGTATCTTGCCCCCGATTCGATCGATCGTAAAGTAATAAGTACCTTGTTCGGCAACGGAGTCTCTCATCACATCCGAATAAAGGGACTCGCCCTTGCACATTGAAGCATTATGTCGTTCAATAAAATTTTATAGCTACCTGATCACACACCCCAATATTCTCTCTCTCTCTCTCTCTCTGTTCGTCGTGTTGTTTCTTTTTTGGAATCAATTATAATAATTTGCGCGAGCGCGCGGGAGATCGAGAGAACGAAATTTTATAGCTTCGCCGAAGATGTATATCTTTCTCTCCCTCTCTCTCTCATTTTTTATCTTTGGGTTCTTACGGGTATTCGCGTCGTGTGTCGCACCCCATGTGCGATGCCGACACACACAATCCGCTTACGCATGTTTCTTGTTTAAATTCTCGAGAGACCGAGAGATCTTCAGAAGAGCTAAAGTTAAGAGGAGAGGAGCGGGAGAGAAAAGATTCCCAAATTGCTTATTTCAACTTTACATATCGAGAAAAAAACAAATTAACGCAAATAATCGACGTAATTTTCCATATTTGTGCGCGGCGTGGCGCATATAAGGCGAGCAAGAGGTCACGAAAAGAGAGAGAAAGAGAGAGAGAGAGAGAGAGAGACCCGGAGTTCTCGAGTGATCTCCTTCGTTCGGAATCAACAGGTACGGGTATCAGAGAATTCTCGAGATATGTCGAGATATAAATGTGTGCGCGCGCGCATGTTGTTGCGATTTTGTTGTCGCAACAACAACATTTCTTATGCAACTCCGACCGTTTGTTTCTTTTTTTCTCGCACGTCACACGCGTCGTTAATTATAGCGCGCTGTTGTGTGATCGAGCATTGCAATCTTCAGCGAATCCCGAAGCTTCTCCGCGGCCGATCAGCTCGGCCGAAAAGGTGAAACGATATCGTATCCGCGCGGATGGGGTCAGAGAAGTTCCGAAGATACACTGTCGCCGAGAAGATTGCGCACGTCCACGTGTCCTATGCGTAACATCATCGAAATTATTTCAACTCTTGTCTCATTGGCCGGATTCGGCGAAGAATTCTGTTTATTTTTGATAATAAACGTCATGATGAACGATAATGTCGCAAAACGCGCAGAAAATATATCCGCCGGATCGGACAAAGACATAACAAGCGAAAACGCATTAACGTTACATTATACGTAAAATTGATTACGGAGCGACTTGTCACAACAATTGCGACATTTGAATGCGAATCGTTGATTATCGCGTCAAACCTGTCAATTATCGCGAAGGGTGAGCTTGGAAAGAATGAATTTTTCACGTCGCGAGCGAATTTCGGTATTAGTTCGAGCGGCGTCGTTAGAACGTGCGAAGCGGAACGCACCCCCGCGTGTCTCGCGATGAAATATTTCTTCTTATCGGTGCGGCGCGCGATTGATAAAGTTTTGCGAATTTTAATTGCTTTTTCTTGTTTTTTTTTTTCTTTTATCGCAAACATCGGGTGAAAATCTCTTATCGCGACGATCGCACGTTTGGTTGCAGGTGACGCTGCTGCTCCCGGCAGCGTGGGTCGCGTCGGAAATATGCGTCAGATTCTTGGACGAAAACACCGTTCTCTTGGACGCTCCGAAAAGATTTAGTATCTGGAACGCGACCACGCAAGAATTCGAGAAACTCGAGGCGCTAACGGCGAACAGAACTGCCTTTTGCAGCGTCGATCAATTGAGCGACGCGCGAGGAAAGACCATCGCCGTCTCCGTGGAAGTCGTGAGTGCTGCTTTTCGCGCATAATCCGTCGTCGTTTCCGAGTCCGTGATGATCGCAAATAAAAATCACAAAATTAAACGTCACTTGAAGCGTGTCCCATTGAAGGGGCGCGAGCGCGATTGGCCACAGACCTTTGCATAAATTTTTTTTATATTATATGTTAAAGAAATAAAAGAAGATTTACGTAAAGTTATGCCAAAAAAACATCTTAAAAAACTTCTTCTCGAAACATTGAAAATTAAATTGTTACATTTAATATTTATACGTTCGATAATTACATCTTTTACAACAAATACCCGTCGACACACGTCCCTGTTCATTTATCTCATCGCAACGCCATTTATCGAGAAACCTTTTCAGATGTATCCGTTCGTTATCACAGACCCGGGAACCAACAAACTCACAGGATTCATAGGAGACATCTGGACTATCCTGGAAGAAGTGTTGAAATTCAAGTCAGTATCTTTGTGCGCTGAGCTAACGGATTTTTTTTTTTTTTTTCGCTAGAAATGAAGTTTGTCTCAAGACGAACTTCAACGTTTGAGTGCTCTCGCACGCAGTCTTTTACTTTTTAGTCGATTTCGCGTAAACGCTAAGTACTCCTCGTTCACTCGCGTTCTCCCCCCCTCGCGCTCGTAATGCTGTCGTCGCTGGCGACAATTTCGCACGCCGGACAATTTTCATGGCGACGCTTCTTCAAAGAAGGTACGTGCGAACGAAGCCGTACGTAGAACCTGCCCAATTTTCCGCGTACCACCCACACCCACGCCGCCGGTGTGGGTCAAAATACTCGCATGATTCATTCGTCTAGACAGGTATAAGTATAGTATCAGGATGGGCAGATGGTAGGAGCGCGCGCGCGAGTGGAAAGAGAGAGAGAGAGAGAGAGCGAGCGAGACGGAGGGAAGGGTAAAAAAAAAAAAAGGATGTGTTGCGCGTCGTAGAGACAAGGCCGTAATAAAGGCGTCTCTTTTTTTTCTTTTCCACGAAAATGCAGGACAACTTACAGGAATGTTTATCAAACGTCGAAGAGAGCAGATGTCGACGCCGATTTGGTCAAAGGGGATGTTCACGCGCTGCTGTCCGCCATAGCGATTTACGCAAATCAAACGAGTATTTTCGTCTACAGTTCGCCGCTCACCGCTAACTCGTAAGTCGAATTTCATAATCCCGCCGATCGTCCCGGATCCGATTCCTTTTCGATTTCTTCTTTAACGGACGACGACGACGATTCTTTATGGTTTGCGGCTTAAAGTTGCGAACTTTTGTCTCCGCGCGAGCAAAGCTTTCTCAGTCCGGTGGTGGTTTTGCGCGCCGGTCGTTAACCCGGTTCCGGTTAAGCACCTATTCGGGATGATCGCGCTTCGAGATCGCATCTCCTGACTTTCTCCGGTTTTGTCAACGAAAAAAAAAAAAAAAAAAAAAAAAAAAAAAAAAATTTTTAGGTATCATCTGTTTGTTCGGTCGGAAGGCGCGACAGTCGCCAATTGGATGTTTATTAATATCTTCCGCTGGGACTTATGGGTGACTCTTTTCGCATCTATCTTTGGTATTGCGTGCGTCATCCTGGGAATCAGCTATATAAAGAAACATATGAACATTAGCGATCTGGGCGACGAGTTTGCTTCGCCGGTCTTTGCTTTTCTTTATGTTTTGGCCGGCTTAAGCGGTCAAGGTAACGCGCGAAAAATTCGCAAGACCGAACGTGGTTCTTAAAAAAGCTGGATTCACACTGCGAACGAATGTGTTGCCGTTTTTCTCCCCCTCCCCTCCCCCCCAATCTCAAAACGTCAACGAACACGAGTAAACAAATTGCAGCCGATTTATATATAAAACGAAAGACGTTGAGAAAATATTAGGAAAACGATAATAGAAATAAAATAAACAGCCCAGACGGCATAAAACTTCGAAAGACGTCGTAAAGACTGTGTGTCTAAAAAAGATTAAACCAATTTAAATGTTGTTTTCTAAGATATCTCTCAGATCTTTGTGCTGTCTGGAACTGAAAGTCCTGAAGAAATTTAAAAAATCAACTGTATTTACAAGAACAACGTAATTGACGTACGGTTGATATTCGAAACGACGTGTAAACACAGCCACAACAATATCACATTGTTGTTGTTGACGAATTTCGTCCTTTGGAAAAAAAAAAAAAAACCAAATGTCGCCAGCGCCTTTGACAACTCGCCAAAATAGACGCTCTCGGTGATTCAAGAGACAAGCTCACGCTTCAACTCTGCAACGGCCAAAATTTACGAAGGCTTGGAATTGTTGCTTTAGTCGGCTCATTTGTCAGACACGGTCCCGCGTGTGATTTCAAATTTATTTTCGAATCTGTGAGACATTGGCTCGATGGAAAGAAATTCTCGAATAACAGTGAAGTCATCGATATATCGTAAATGACTAATTACTTTGGCGAGCTGTCGCGTCGATGTCACAAATCTCGATCTTTAATTTACAAAAAAAAAAAAGAAAAAAAAGATAACAAATAAGAAAACAGGCATCTAGTAAATATTGGCACGTTTCTCCTCATTTTATTTTCAATAACTACACAAGTAAATCAATTAAATCGATTTAATTTTGACGAGCCTACGACGAAGAAATAATAAGAGAAACGAAAAGTTGTATTCCGCAAACGAATAAAAATCACGTTCGCGTCTGTGATCGATATTTCTAATATTGTTTAGAACAATTTTAATTTCCTCTATCTACAAATCGCCCAAATCACGTGTCACATAATATTTAACGACACGATTGTCGCGACGTGCATTGTGCGTGAATCCAGCTTGGTAAACCGTCGTCGCTCGCTTTCTCACCCATTCTCGTGCATTTCTCATAGGATTTTCGAAAGTGCCGGAGAGCTTGTCCGTGCGAATAATAATGATGTCTTGCCTGATGATGGGAATGATCATGATGTACACGTTCAACAGCAGTCTCACTTCTTACTTGGCGAATGATAAAGAACGCTCCGTTTCTCTCGCGAATATCGAAGACGCGCTAATAAAGAGAACGCACTCGCTTTGCGTCAGGAACGTAAGCAGAGCGTACGCTTATTTCACAGTGGTAAGTCAAAACGAGTAAAGAGAAAGAAGAAATTGCTCGATCGAACGAATTACTTGTCGAATTTATATTTTTAAAAATTTTGAAAAATTAAAATATCGCGAGAGGAAACAAAAGAAACCGCGACCCGCGTCCGTTTCGACGCGAAACAAATAAAATAATGTAAATGAAAAAAACTCAACTAAAATAATTAAAAATCCAGTAATTTAATCAATTTTATACAATAGAGATTAGAATATTTAATTTCACACGGGCGTATCTCGGTACAAAAAAAAAAAAAATTACGATATTCTCTCAGAGTGGATTTTCTGACGGCGACCTTCAAGACAAGTGGAAAGGACTGATCAATGCTAAAAATTGTCCGGACATGACAGATACTGAAACTCTCGCTCCGAAATTATGCCGTCCGAGAGTCGCCTATTTGGAAGCGGCGCACGTATTTCTACCCGTTTATCATCAGGTTGAACACGTATGCAACATCGTGCAGCTTCCCGATCCCTACTGGAAAGTGATACTGGTGTTTGTGCACAGCAGATCGTCGCAATACCGACAACTCTTGAACAATTAGTGAGAGAATCAATTTGTTTGTTCAAATTTTTCTCGAGCGCAATTCGATACAATTTGAAACGGAGACAGCCTTGAGGGCAGTTGAACGCTGAGTTTTTGATACGTTACTTCATTCACTTTTTTATCATTTGAATTTTAAACACCGTCGTATAAAAAAAAAAAAAAAAAAAACAGAAATTATAAAAGAATCATTTAATACATTTTTGACATTAATTACAATTTAAATCTATTCGTATTCTCTTTCTCTCTGTCAACAGCTTGTTGCGTATGCGTTCGGCTGGAATATTCAAGTACATGGAGAAGAAGTGGAAGTTTCACGAAAGTCGCGGCCAATCTGACCGCTCAAAGCCGAGCGATTTTCATCCGGTGGAATACGAACACATCGCCAAGAGCATCTTGTTGTTCTCTCTGATGATATCCATCAGCGTGATCATATGTATTTTCGAAAACATCTGGTACAGAAAGACGCAGCGACAATGTGGAGAAAAAAATGGCGAATCGATCTCGCTCGGGCAACCGACGACGTACGGTTGCAGTCTGCGCGCAACGAAGATTACGCGTCGCAGATTACAGCCAAAATGGCGCCGAAAGTCCGGTCTGATATTGTTATCCAAAGAAAAACAACAAATATTCGTATCGCAGTATATAAAAAAAAAATAGTTAAAAATTCTCCGAAATCTCGGTGCGCGAGTGATGATAAAAAAATGTGGCATCTCACGACCAGAAATAAAATGTGCGCATAAGAATATTTGCAATCGCCATTTTATCGCTTGTGTGTGTGTGTGTGTGTGTTTTTTTTTATCTCTTTTTCGTTTTTATAAACAGGAGATTGACTTAATTAAGCGATTTCGTTACAAAGTATAATTCGCGGGAACGGATATATACTTATTGATGACACAATGTTACGCTGTTTTTTCGCGCAGATAATCTCACACGTCTTATCAAGCATATAAATTATTAAAGACGGAGAATATAAATTTTGTTTTTTATCAGAGAGAGCGCGCAAAAAAGAGTCGCGCTCTCCGTGGTCTTTTTTTTTTTTTTTTAATATTTAACATAAAAAACATTATGTATATATATATATATATATAACATATATATTAGAATACATAGCGCTTTTAACACATGTTAAATTACAGAAAAACAAAAATAAACACTGATCTCGTCGTTGTCAATTGTATGGCTTTTCGCTTTACTTTTCGTCGTTTCGTTTGTTCGCTAAAAAACTCATCATCTGTCGCGCGAAGAAAACATTATTACACAATAACAGACACAGCGCGGTACGTTGCATAACCGCAGAGAAACGACGACGACGACGACGACGACGACGCTCACCTGTTGTCGCTGTTATAGGATATGTATATAATATAATATTCACAAATATAAACAACGAACATTTACAAATGCATTTTGCATCGCCATCAAGTATATAAGGCCTATATAAGAGATCTTACGTCATTACTTAGAGAAACTTTGGCTTTGGTTTACATGGTTCTTTTTTTTTTTGTTTTTTTTTGTTTTTTTTTTTTTTTATATACCACACACACGTTGACTTTTCCGATGCGCGAAGCAAGAGAGAAACCAACGACGAATCAAGGAACAATAGATACTCGTAGGTCATCCTTAAGTATATTTCTTTCTTCTTCTCAAGTTGTCCCCCCTTCTCTCTCAACCCGTTACTCCGTTACATTATTTCATGAATCTCTCAACCTAACAAACTTTTTACCCCGTAATACAAATCAAGATCTCGGACGCCTCTGTCGGATTTTTAATCATAATTTTCATTTCTCAAGAGAGACGTGTCGCACGTTTTCTTTTTCGTCTTCTTGAGCATAGAAATGCATCGATACATTTGATTATATGATATATTTCTCTTTTTCTAGAGTTTCCAACGCTGTACTGTGCTTAAAAAAAAAAACAAAAAAAACAAAAAAGAAAAAAAACGTTATTCTTCAATCGGTAAAAACAATCCTGTCTCTTCTCGTCTCGTACAAAAAATGAAGAGAAGAATCGCGCGTGATAAATACGTGACTTTGATATATGTACGTAGTTTTAATGATTTTTTTGTATATCCTGTGTGTTTACGCGTATTTCTAAAGTTAAATATCTATTATACAATATTTTTTTCCGATAAGAATAGTATTTTGTTTTTCTTCCGGCGTTTAGTCATAGTAGTAGTAGTAGTAGTAGTCTACAAAAAATTAACCATTGACATTTGCCTTAAATATCGATCATTAACCGACGGTATTTCGATTTTTCTATCACGACTTGCAAGACCGCGGCACACTCCGAAAAAAATTTGTTTGTTTTTTTTCTTTTTCAGCGAGCGATACTACGCAGCGATTACTTCGTTCAGAAGACTCAACAATTTCGCAAACGCTTCGAAAATTATTGCTCGCGATAGGGAATTATTATTTTTCAATATTTATCACTCTTCAAAAAGCACCGGTCCAATCGCAAGCGATAATCTCTCGACCGTTGAGCAATCGACATGTTTTTCTGAACATAATCGGTAACACGCGTTTTAACGCGAATTACCAGAAATATTACGCGCGTGTGGAACGTTTATAATAATTTATTATAAATTCCGTACAATATTTCTGATAATCTATTAGATACTCCTGATCTAAAAAACGTGAGCAAATCGACGAATCACGAGTCAACGTAAGCTCGAGAGAAGATGCCGGCCTGGTGATCGGTCGAGTTGCTTGAAACCATCACACACAAAATTACGTAAGAGCGTAAAACGTAGCCGTAAGAAAATTGGCCAAACAGAATGTATCCTATATGCCCACCACTTTCGGACGTAAGTTTCTTGGATTGGTCAATTTTCTTACTGCTACGTCTTACGTTCTCACGTAATTTTGTGTGTGATAGCCTTTGCGTTTTGCCGCTTAAGTTTTGAGACCATGCGTGTGTGCCATTGGTCTTTATACGAACATCACAATAATTATCGGTTTGCAAGATCTTAAGTGACATCGTTTACGTGCGTTAATAATAAGTGTACTTTGCGACATCTCGCTACCTATACGTTATCGTCTTGTGAAAAACACTACACAAAAGTATATTATCATATTATCTCTTCTCTTATCTCGAATTACAGTTAAAAAAGGTAAGATTTGCTTTTGATTGGCAGAAGTTTTTGATCGTTATCGGCCGTTGCGGTGTGTAAAGTATTTCTCGTGTCAATTATTATATTATACAAAAGTAATCGATATATACCAGATCTTTGCGTGTTCACAATCACAAGTTGAACAAATTACTTTTCAGTTAGGATAATAATTAACACGATAGACAGAGAGAAATGTAATTTCTCTCGTTGTTCTCGTTCTCGTACACAGAGTGTCTGGCGAAAAGAAGAAAATCAAAACTAGAACCAAAAAAAAACAAAAAAACAAAAAAAACATGTGGTTCGACGGAGTAGTAGTGCTTTTGTGTCTTTTTTTTTTACATCCGTTAGAGCCCTTCACGCACACAATACAAAAATCCGTCACACGATATCTTCTATAGTCTTGCACACAAAACGCCCGTTTTAAATGGCATCCGCTTCACGACGCTAAAAACCTTCAGTTCTTTTCAGAAAGCGCACAAGGTATGTTACCATACTTCGCATTTATGTATCGGATTCATCTTCGAGTTTTTGGGACAGTTGAATTCCGTCGAAAATTCAGGCATGTTGGACAGCGGCCCGATGACTCGGTACTTCGGAGGACAGTGCGAATCTTTCTCGATCTGAAGAATCAGCGACTCGGGCGTCGAAGCAGAACACCAGACCTGAACATCAAGAGTAAGTAATATATATATACGATTTTTATATACATCGGCATCTCATCGATTTAAATATTTTATTTATTTATTTTTTTAACGCTCTGTTCTGTGCAATGTGTGATTTCAAGACACTCAGTCGGTTTCTTTAGTATTGCGAATTTTCAATTATTTGAAATATTTGGTATTTGAATATTTGGTGTATTTGATTATTAAAATTATTATCATAATTTAGAAAAGATAATCCCGGACACTCGGTGAAAAATTAATATTTCAATATTTCTCGATTGAAAAATTATTTTTTCAGTATTTCTCTCAATAGAAAATCTACGACTTGTAAATTACATTTTTTTTTTGCTTCTATAAATTAATTTATTCTTCAACTTTAATAATTTTTATAACTTTTATTCAAAAATCCCGGACGTCTGATAATCTCGCACATGTATATAAAATTATGGATGTGTTTGTTTCGGGCGCTATAAGCGTTATAGTCCATTTTTATTGCTTTTTAAATGTAGAAAAAAAAAAAAAAAAAAAAAAAAAAAAGCGCGTCTAAAGTCAACGCATTTTATATTATGCATAAACTTGTCTTCTAACCTGTGCAAAGTTCAAGAAAAATAATTGATTCTGAGTCATGTTCACACCGGGAAGCTGCAACAGATCCTTGTAGTATTTAGGCATCGAGATGTAGGCGTGGTACGCCGCTTTGAGGCCGCCATTGTCGGCAATGTTCTCCCCTGCGTTACAATCAATCTTAAGAACTCTGATGTTTCTTCGCCAGAAAAAAAAATATATATATATATGTACATATGTATATAATAAAAAAATTAAATAATATATATTTTTACCCAATGTTTGTCGACCGTTTATATTTCGACCGTGTACTTGATATTGATTATATTGCTCCACAAAACACTCGGTTCTATTTTTAAAACGATCCGTAGTCGCGTTATTCCACCACTGGTGCAAATTGCCGTACATGTCGAACTCTCGACCTATGTGACGTTTAATCAACTTCAGTTGCGAGAAATAAGACGGAATAACAAATTGGAAGCGGCGAACATATCTCGCGCGCAAAGATATCTCCATTTCAAGTAAACAGCTTTTTTTTTTTCAGCCATTGCATAATAATCATTTATTTATCATTTTTAAAATTGAACTTCTACCCGGTATGGCATGGCACTCGGTTTAGATTAATTTAATCTTACCTTGGTCATCAAATGCGTGTGTAAGTTCGTGACCCATTACTACGCCGATGCCACCGAAATTCAAGCTGTTGGGACTTTCCCTGTCGTAAAACGGACTTTGGAGTATGCCGGCGGGGAAGACGATTTGATTCTTGGTGGGCGTGTAATAAGCGTTCACGGTGGGTGGAGACATAACCCAGGCGGTCTTGTTCACCACTTGATCGAGCTTCTCGAGATTCTTGCGCAAATTGTATTTGTTCACGCGTATATTATTCTGAAAATATTCGTTCGGCTTGATTATCAGATCTCTGTAGCGCTCGTCGAGCTCGTTGGGTTGCAAAATGAAATCCGGGAAACCGATCATGTCCGTAATCGCGTTCGCCTTTTCCTCGGCGGCCTTTCTCGTCTCCGCGTCCATCCAGTCCAAGTTCTTCAAATTAGACGTGAACGCCTGGCGCACTCGATTTATCATTTCCTGCGCCTGAGAGCAGCAACGATACGTCATGTAGCGAAATATAAAACAATGTGAAACAAAACAATTATAGAATAAAAAATTGAATTTCCTAAATTATAAATTAGTAGACGATAGGACAAATTGACGAAGAGTTGTTGAGGCTCGTGAAATTTTAAACCGACAACGCGAAATTTAAACCGGTCAATGAGAGTAAACATAAATTTTGGAACTTGTGAAATTCGGAAAATACTCTTTCTCCCGTGTGTGTGTGTGAACCTAACCATAGGTTTGCTTTTGCCGTGAAAAGCTTCTCGAACGAACATTGCACCAACTGCGAAACCCATGGCATTGCTGACGTCGTCAACGCAGTAGCGCCATGCCTCTTCGGTGCCTTCCGAACCGAGCAAGGCTTTCCGCAATCCTTTGTAAGCCTCTCGGAACGGCTTTGACAAACTGGATGCCAATGTTTTTACAGTCTGCCACATCAGATAATTGTTCAATATTCTAGAAAAAAAAAAAAAAAAAAAAAGGAAAATACAAAATATATATCAAGAGATCGCAGATTTACTTGTGTTTTCATTATAAACACACGTGTAAACGTGACAACATTTTAAACACGTGCGTTACGAAAAGCACGTTTCATTTTGTCTCGGGAAGATTATTAACATATTTCAGTTTATAACGAAAACAAGTACATCTCATCGTTTCGAGCGATAATTATTATAGCATAAATTTGCGATAGCGAGCACGAATCGTGGCGAAAAAGTACTATGGCTATATACTTCTTGAATGAAAATATGTTACTCTTCGTAGTCAAAATCGAAACGTGTTGCTTTTTTTTTTTTTTTTTTTGTGGAGAAAAAGTCGATATATATACTAACATCTTTCCTTCGGCAGTTTTATTATACTCCTGCACGAGTTTGGTCAGTTTTTCGAAATAATCCGGTGCGAAATTCACTATTTGTGATTTCGCGTTGATCTTTTTGTTTACGAGACGAGTGGCGTTTTGGAAATAATCCACCCAGGACATCTGAAAAAAATGCAATCGTTGTATTTAAATGGGTGAAATCGCAATCAAATAAAAAAACTCTGGCTCTTAAAATTATTAAACAATTGCAAGGCCAATAACAACAGCTGAGTGTCATTTGCGTGCGAATTTATTCGTTAAATCGACAAAATCGGACATTTTAATTTTAACGTGAGTTCTTATATATTGGCCTTGCAATTCTCACGTTATATCCTTTTGCCACTAAACTTGACAAAAACCAAAATTTACGACAAGAAGACGTACGCACCATAGGCGCTTTGCGTTGCAACTCACTCAAAGACATCAGAGTATAGAGTTTTTCTTCGTCTCTGCGTTCCTCAGGAGGAATAGTTATTTCGGCGAGTTTTGTTTCGAACGCAATCACATCCTGCATCTGTCTTCTCGTGGAATTCTCTTCGCCGCCTAAGAGCACGCCAATCTGAAAAAAAAAAAAAAACACGCTCGTCTAATCGGAGGTGCCGGAGATGCGAAACGGACGCACACATACGACAAACCGGCCCAAATCCGCATTTGATCGATCAGACGAATTTCCGACGTGGTGAACGAGCGCTTCGAATTTCAATTTTGTAAAACAAAAAACAACAAATCAAATAATAGATTTGGATCAAATATAAATAATGACGAATTTTTCTCTCACCAATTTTCGCAAAACTCACGAACGAGTAATAGAATTAGTTTCGCTATCAATTTAATCGGCCGATTATTATTCCGTTGAAATTAAATTGATTTTCAATCGTTACCAGTTAATTTGAACGTGAGATAGTAAAACTGGTTGATTCGTAATCTAGTGTTTTGTTACCTTTGTCATATATTCTAAGTAGGCCGCCAAAACTTTTCCATGCTCCGTTACATTAAGATAGTTCTCCGCAGTCGGCAGGGTTAAGCCTCCTTGATCAATCTTAAACATAAAAAAAACAAAAAAAAAATCAAAACTTTGACATTTGTAAAAAGATTTTTATAAATTTTCTTATAAAACCAATTAAATTATTGCTGTGTGATTTTAATAAAAATTGATATCCACGCGGAACAACATTCTGTAAAAATCTTCATTAAATTTATTATTAGACGTCACATGATGAACTTTTGCATTCTAAAATTTATCTCTATGCAATTCTGTCAACTAACATACTTGAATTATGTATCGCGTGCTGTTCCGATCGTCCTCGCTTACGACCCAGGAGAATAAACCGCCCATATTGTAACAGTTTTGCAGAACGTGCATGGTTCTTTGTAACGACCAGTTGCTGATGTTAAATTTCCCGCTGACGTTCCATCCTCCAACGGTATCCAGTAAATCTATCATCGGCTTGGCACCGAGCGCCTCAATCGTCTCGTTAGCGTCCATACAGGACGTGTAATAAGCCTTGGCTTTTCTCTCGGCCTTCGATCTCATTTCGCTGCTTGGTTTTTCTGCGCGACAAAGAATTTCTTCTCAATGAAAATGCGAAATCTTCTTCGCGATTATGTCATTTTCTTTATTTATACACACACATACACGCGCGCGTGCGCTTACCGAGAACGTGTTTGATAATTAACTGATTATCCTGTTCCAACTTTCCGAATGTTCCCCACATGCTCTTTCCTTCCGGGATCGGATTCTGTTTGCTCCAGCCGCCGCAAGCGTATTCGTAAAAATCATCGCAAGGGTTGACGGCCAGATTTATGCTCTGAATTATGGACGCCGCTGTGGACACGCACTCTTCTGTGAGACAATGTGTTTCTTCTGGAAAAATTTTTACACGACATTAAAAAAAAAAAAAAAGTTTTGTAACCACTTAGATCTCCCTCTTTTTCGTTTACTAATGAACTCGCGAAACCATAATTTGTCTACCTTTTCTCTCGCCGACGTGAAGAACGTGCGCTTCGTCCCATCGACTTTTGCTGCTTATGATAATGCCGAGTACGACGATCACCATCAGAAGAATGCAACAGATTATGAGAAGGCATTTTTCTATAATGGTTCTCGCCTTCCACATGCTCGTCCCCTGTAAAAATAACTAGAGTTATTTTAACATAATTTTGAGCCGCGATTTTTTGAAAAAAAAAACTTGTAGGATAAAAAAAGCCGATATAACATGGCACTCTTTAAAGACTTGTTGAATTTTTATATTCTTCGAGAGTATCAACTCTAAAGGATTCTTAAATAACGTGTTGCCATAAAAAAAAAATCCAAATTAATCTTATCGTAATGTCAAATATAATCAACTACAGGTTCGGTTTTCTTATATATGAAAAGTTAAGCGATTTACGCACACATGTATTGTACAGGATTTCGTATGCAAAAAAAAAAAATTATTCAAGAGACACTGAATTTTTTTCGGATTGAAAAGCTTACTGTATGATATCGTATGTGTGTTGCCGACGTACTGATCCCTTCGCTATTCAGAGCAACCGATCCAATGCTGCTACTGTCCTCATCTTCAAATTCTGCCTGCCTGTATCTCGTCATCTGCTTAACAGTCACAATAAAAAAAAAGCAAAGAATTACAATCACATAAAAAAAAAAAAAAATATATTTCTATATAAAATATATCTAAAATATTTCTACACGAGATGCAAACTAACCATCCAAGATGTGGATTTTGATTGTAATTCTCGAATTGCGATGTGCGTTCGATCTGTTTGGTCACGTTAGAGCAATCTCTAGATAAAGGATTGTTTTTTTATAAAGAAAAAACGATTAAGCAAGATCGAAGCAGTAAAAATAAAAAAACAAATCTCGTAATATCGTCAGCAATTGCATTTACCGAATCTCGTAACTATAGATAAAAAAAACAGCGCGTGTGCCGAGATAAGACACTTGGTTGTGATATCGAATCGTTACTTCTTAGAACACAATCATATTTTGTAATAATATTTTGCTTTTGATATTACCGGTCTATGATGTGTGTTACGGAATTGTTTCTTCTAAACAAATTAAAGTTCAAAATAAATTGAATAAGTAAAATTTAAAACAAATTACGAAAACGAAAGAATAAAGAAATGTAAGAATCGGTCGCGCAACGAAGAGTTGATAAAATACAAAAGCATTTGTCGAAGAATACGAACGCGACGTATTCTCGAAACCTTCGCCTTTGCAACAGGATCGCACGATAACATATGTAAATTCGCGAAAAACGTCATATGCGAAGGCATTCTTACGTAATCGACCGGCGAGAGAAAGAAAAAAAAAAGACCAGACATTTTATTTTTTCGCGTAATTCTTCTCAAGTGATTTTTTTTTTGAGAGACAGTTTTTTTTTAATATCCTTTCTATTACAATTTTTTTTATAACTAATTAACAATCGCGTTGGTCAGTAGTAGAACTTATCGGGAACAGACACAATTCGTGGTTGACACAATTCCCACGAAGGAAATTTACATTGCTTATCGTTCGCACTTCGCCTTATCTGCGCAGCAGAGAAAATTGTGTTCACACTCGGTGTTTGCCACGTGAAAATAAAATAAGATGCAGCAGTCCTACCTCAAATATTGATACACGATATCAATATTTAGTGGAGCAGTTATCTATTCCATGTGCTACGTTACGTTGCCGCGTGAACTATCGCGGAATGTCGTTTGGAATGTGTTACATCGTCAGTATCGGATTAAATCTGCTCGAGAATATACAAAGTGATAATCATATCCCATCTTGTGGACAGTTGTGCCGAGTCGGAAAAAAAAAAAAACGTTTATCCGAGTTTCGCAATAATAAATAAGTTATTGTATAATTTGCAAATATCCGAATGAACGCGCGTTCACGGCAAAAAAAAAATATAATTAACTAATTGACACTGCCACGCTCCGTCCTATCACACGCAAAATACCGAAAAAATTTTTTTACCTGTGAAAAAATGCTGAATTACATCGCGCAAGCATATGTACGGGATTTATTTATAAAATGAAGCTTCGAGAGTCATATTGGCTCGGTGCGTGCGCACCGCATATTATTATTTACCAGTTTGTCGATATATTTAATTTTTATACGTACATTTATTTTTTTCACGTGCTTGGTACATTATTTAAATTTTGAATTAAAAAAAAATCCTTCCTTTTATTCTAAAGAGTTCTAAACACACTTAAATTCCAAAACATTTCACACGCACGTTACATACACACATACTCCGATTAATTGTTTCGAGAGCAACACTGTGTCGATAAAAACCAGAGCGGAGCGAGGGAAAGAGATAGCACTAATATAATGCTACACCGTGGCTTATCTGTGGACAATATAGAACACATGTCGGTCTGAGAAACAGCCTAAAAGTGATGCGCGGACGTGTAAGCGCGAACCACAAGCACTCGTCGTTCCACGAGCATATTCCTGTTTCACAGGATGTTGAAAGTTAACAGTTGGCAGTTTGAAACACAGATGAGATATAATTGAATTGTCCTTATCAAGAGCTATCTCACTCCGTCCTATAGACTGTCAATAGTATAATATCAACGTAACTTCTTGAAAGAGAAATATTTGAAAATTATTGCAATTTGCAATTAAATCGCGCATTTTTCTATTCTCTTTGATTCGTATATTTATATTTATACATAATTTAATCATTAAAATGCAAAAAACAACTGTTGCAGAAATTGTTCGGCAAATTTAGAAGAATGCTACGTATATTTGCTCAGATACTCTGAAAATTTTTTTAGAATGAAAATGCGTTCGAAAAATTGAATGACCGTCGAATCGTCATTCGAATTAGATCCGACTTTTCGCTCATACGGAGCGCGAATTCTTCTGTTGTTTCTAGAATGAATATTTCACTCTGTGAAGCAAATATTTTCATTCGTGTGAAACGTGAATGAGCGTATTCGATGAAAGTGCAGTGGTTTTTTTGCAACAACCGTTGCCAAGAGTCTTTTTCAGTAGCTTGATCGATCAAGAGCATCAGCCTAGAAATTTCCAGCTTTGACTCCACAGTCGAGGTGATTTCTCTAGTTGTTTACAAAGTATTAGAACAATCTGGGAGATAAAGAGATTTACTCAAAGACATGAATTACGAGAATAAATATTTATGTGACAATTATTCACTCGAAACAGGTCGACACACTCACACGGTCAGAATTAATGGCCGTTCTCGACCACAGATTGAATAGTTCGCTCTCCCGGAATGACGTCAATTTGGCAAATCGACCAACATGTTGCTTGATTTATCGAAGTGACGTCATTAATCATCCCCGGAAACCGATTAATTCAACGCCGTACCGGTCGTTGTTAAACAAACGCTTTGGCCAAAAGTGTCTGTTTGATCATTTTCGCTTATCACGAGCGGTCGGTCATCATCGCTTAGAGTATGACATAATCTAATCGTTTAGAGTGACATTTCACCCGACGAAATTTTAGAGAGTAGATGGATCCAAGGGCGGTTCGGCGGCAGTTGTTTCATTCGTGTTGTTTTTTGGATTTTGCCAACTTCAGTCAGCAACTTCACCTTGCGGACTTCAAGTGCTCGGTCACTGGAAGCGCGCAACATGATCATAAAACACACATTTACCTCTGAGGATAATCCGTAAATATTGTGTCAAAAAGCCAGACTAAACTGAAAACACAATGAATAACGTCATAAACTCCCCTCCCCCTCTTCCCGCAGATAAGAGAGCCACTGCCACAGATCAGATCTGTCTTTAATTAATTTCTAATCATCCATGTCTTTTTTTTTTTTTTCTTTTACTGAATGTTGTCAAAAACAGAGAAAAAAACCAGATAGGCGGCGAGCAACTTTGAAAAAAATCTTCCCATTGGCACTGAAAAAAAAAAAAAAAAA
>QVNW01003606.1:0-15088 GCA_014825475.1 Pseudomyrmex flavicornis
GCGGAGCATGATCAAAGACCGAAATAAGGTTTTTAGCATACTTTTCAATGTACGCTATTGTTGCAGTGACATATTATAGATTAGGTTGGATTAAGTTTTTATGGGAAGGAGGTGTAGGAGGAGGGGCGAAGCCCTTCCCCCGCCCACACGTGTACGATAGTATGCGATACAGAGGAAATATTGTATAGTCTAAAATGTTTATTCGAACTTTGACCGTTGTTCCGCGTATTGACCAGTCAATCCTAGAATCAACCTCACTTCGGCTTTTGACGCTAACATACATATGTTACACATATATACATATATGTACGTATATTTCCGCACAACACCGTGCAAACGGCTCGTATGACCTTACATTTATTTCATAGTATATATTTTTCATATATATATAGTAATATAAATAAAAAACGCATTGTGTGTATATACAATTATCAAAAATAAAATTAAATAAAACTAAATAAATGTTAAAATAAAACCAAGTACACGTATATAAATGTTATAAACAAATATTATTTTTATTTTAAACTTTAAAATGAGATGTTTTAGCTAAAATTATTGTATTCAAAGATAGCTTTTCGTGGAACAGCACGTACGGGAAGATCAACTGTTACAGTAGACATTGTTAATTGTTTTACCGCGGCGCGGTTGCTTCTGGCGCGCCGCGGTAGAATCCCACAGACATGGCATGCAAATCTCGCGCTGGGTTCGGTCTTAAACATTCGGCCAACAGAGAGTAAGATACGCCAAGGCGCGGCAGGGCGCCGACGATGTTCCCGACGTTATGAGAACAAACCCTCACGCCCGCGCCGGTGAGCTATCACGAGCGGTTAGCTTGGTAGTCGGCAATGGTCGGTACACCCTTTCACATTTAGCCGCCCCCCGTACTCGTTACGCAGCTCGAGGGCCGTGAGCATTGAGTTACAGTTAACTTTAAGTTACCGTGGAACTTCCTGTCTCGGAACTTTCGGAAAACCGTTAAACGAACGCCCGCTACATACACGGACGGCGTGTGTACAAACCTCGAAGGTCTAAACCGGAAGAGCAAAAGATAAGCCGACGTTCGATTTCATATAATTCTTTGTTCTTGCGTAGATAGCGTCACTTATTGTGACGTTAATTTGTAATAGGTAAATTAAGTTATTATAGATATTTCTATCTTCAGTAATTCGCTTCGAATAAATTGTATTTCGAAAGAAGATCGCTGAAAATGTTTATTTTTACATTGATAAGAATATTTCATTATTGCTTAACGTAAAAGTTCAATAATGTACATGTATAAATAAAAGCACAAATCAGAAAATAGATAATCTAATAAATTATTTTAATAGTAAGTAACGATTTGGTTTTTTTTTTCATTTCAACGTTATAAAATAAATGTAAAATATTGAAAAAACCTGATATACATATATATATATATATATATGTTATAACATATAGCAAAATGTTTGTCAAATAATGTCACATCCAGAAATATATACATCCAAGCAGGAAACAAGTAAATAACATATACAAATATAGATATTCTCTCCACATTGTTAACAAACTGCACTTTATTAGCCTAGTGTTTTTCACGTTGAAAGGTACACAACAGAATTTCAATCCTATGTTTTTCGAACTCTCTATATATTTTTTATATACCGATCTATTGAAATCCGCTGAACTTTCGCATTTGATTGCGCTATTCCAGTTGACAAGTCGTGGAAGTTCAATAAAGATATAACAATACTAAAGAAAAAAATACAGTTGACCTAAATGAAATAAAATAAAACTATGTACTTTTTTTCTTTCTTCGGGAGGAGCGCGACAGTATTTCTTAAATAATTTAATCTGCCGAATAATTAACATTCTAATCGCAAAGCGACTTCGTTGAGAGATTTCCGTTTAAAAAGTAATTTCGGCTCGCGCTCGCAATGAAAATTATTATGCGAAGGGTTGCGCGGGATACGAGGAACAAAACATCCTGTCTGCTCCCGTGGAAGGCGTCGTGGGAGCAGGCAGAAAGAAAGCTGAGGGTTGGCTGTAAAAAGAAAACGAGTTTAGTATCCCGTTGGAAGGAGCACGGTGCAGATTCTAAAATACGGGAGCTATTAGCCGTAGTTTCCCATGAGCATTACCTTCCCTTATGTGTAAATGATGCAACCCTCCGTGGCGGCTTGCCTGACACAAGCTTCCTGCGTTCAATCTGCTTTATGGATTGAAATTCTTATAACAGAAAAATAACTATTTGAAAATTATATAAGCGTTTCTTTTTAAGGACGCGGAGTCGAAAAAAATCTTAAAAAAACAATCAATTCTAATAACGCTTTGATAAAAAAAACGTAAATTGCTTTTTTATTTTTAACGCTATCTAGTAAATCTGTATCGTAACAAAAGATATAAATGACAAAAAAGTAGATTTATGACATCATTTCTTACTATTTTCGTGTCAGAATCTCAAGTAATAAAAGAGAGAAAAACTCATGTTATTAAATTCTGAAATGTTTTATATATTCTACTTTATAAGTTATTAAACTTTCAAAGCTTTTCGCGATTTTTTTGTTTTTTTTTGTTTTTTTTTTGTTTCTTTTAGTTTGAATGTCTAGTCTGCAACCATCGTGCATAAAAGTTGCGCTCGCAACTGCACATGTGCTCGGTTATTGCACGGATGTAAGTTATGATGCAGCAACCTCGGGTGAAAACGCAACAAGCGAGCGCACTGTGCGACACTAAAGGGGCAATACGCGAGGAATATGTTTGCTGTTTAAAGACATGATGCGTATATCTTGAAATTTATACATTCGTGAGAAACTCGTTGAGTTTTTGGACTCGCTCGCTTTAAGCTAGCCTGACAAAGGCTTGGAGTATTGTTTGCTACGTGACAGCGCGCATATTTAACCAAATGGAAAATGGATGCACAGACATCGGCACCGAGTGAAACAATAATGTCAGCGACGGATACACCCGAGACAGCAGATCATAAATTATGAAAACGATTCTTTGAGAGAATTCCTCGAGCATGGCGGAAATGCGGAAGCGCCAAACACGCGGCAAATTATACACCGCGTTGCAAAACGCTCAAATATCGCTCTTGAATAACCAACATCTAGAGAATATTAAGAATCGATAAATTTTGGGGAGATGGGGAATTACTTCACCAAACTGTTTCTATCTTTTTATAATTTTGCGATGAGCGCACTGTAACGAGAGAGAACTAAAACAAAAGCTCGAGTTGCCAGACTGGCTTTCATTTTCCCCGTTTCGTATCACTGTCAACTCCGCGTATTTTTTTCTTTATTTTTTTTTATTTTGCCAAACTCTCTTTTTTCTCTTAGCGTTCTCGGTATTCTTTTTTTTTTTTTGTTTATTATTGATTTGTACGTACATATGTTTCAGATCGAATGTTATCGGACAGCTGTCAAGAAAAAAATTTGACTTTACATTCCCGGATAGTTCATCATTCTTTCAATATTCTCTCTACAAAATAACGCATGTAATATATTTCTGTCTTTTCTTCTGATGTAAACTGGTGTAAACTGGTACGCGTCATTACGCTTTTCAGCTAGGTATTACATGTCGTTATGTTCAGAAGCATGTATTCACATTACATATAAGTTACCTAAGATTAAAAAAGTATGGCGTCCGGGAAAAACGGAGAAATTGAATTACCGCGAATGCCAGAGAACCGACCGCAAAAGTCCTCGACAATAAAGTGGAATTTAGAGTCCGAACTATAACTTTTTTTTTCTCTCTCAGTGAAGCTCGATTTTATAGGTTTTGTTGAAGAAAAACGATTGCAAAGCCACTGATTTATCGTTTCACGTAATCAATTTTTCGTATTAGCATCACAATTCTAAAAAAAATCTTTATGACTTTAATGTAAAATAATAATAAATTCAATAAAATGCATTTTGTAATCTAATAATATTTCCTCCCGTTTTTTTTAACTCTTTTCTAACTTGATAAATTAATTCTGTGTTTAATAGTTTCACAATCTGAGAAATAACAATATTAAAATGTTTAATATAAGCGACATGGAAACCATAAAAATTAAGTTGGTAGAAAAAGAAATTATGCCAATTTCTTTAATAATAGAAGAAATGTTATTAATAATTTTTTGACAGACATTTCTGTTGACACGAACGAAGCGACGTCAGTCAAGAGCTTTATACAATAATTGTCGATCACTTTACAATTGAGGACACAAATATTGACAGCTCCGTTTTCATTAAAACAAATGTAAAATGACATATTGACAGTTTTACTTACAGCAAATCAGCAACAACGAGGGATATTCTTCGCCGCCGTCATTTTTACCACTGAGAAAAAGAAACCACTGCCAAGGATCGACTCTGATACCATATCTGCAAGAAAATAGAAAAAAAATAGATGAAAGATTTTTATAAGATCTTTATGTATTAATTACCATATATAATTATCATCATTTATATTATAGCAATAATTGACTAATGAAGGCAATATACTATCTATTAAGTCCAATAATATATAATTATAGATAGTTTATTATCACAAATCAATTATAGAATGCTAACAAATATATAAATAAAATCTACAATCGCTGCAAGATATTTACTTGTTTTTCAGCAACTGCACATCTTGTTTAAGCTTGTAAAATGAAAATAATATGACAAAAGAATAAAATAAAAATAAACTTCACACGACGTTCTTCATTAGAATCTTTAGTTTACCACTGATATATTAACACAAACCGAGAAGCAAATGCTTCATTATTATTATTATTATAGTTCGTTTTTAGTAAGATCTTTTCTACAGAGATGATTGAAGAAAAAACAAAAGAAAGAAAGAAAATATAAAGACGCAGATTTGTGCGCGTTCCTTTGTTCTTTCGTGATAAATAATAACCGCCACATCGCGTCATGCAAAGAGAAATCCATGGCTGGGAAATAAAACGATTTTCCTGAAAGACCGGCGCGGTGGAAATGTAGAAAACGTCTGTCCCGTGATTGACTGCGATCTTGATTCGAGTCTGTGATTTATTTTGATGGCGCACGTCGGAAAATATTATAAACGATGCTCCCGACTAAATCGTGCTGGAATTATTTATTGGCAATTTCGTAAAATGGCATTTTCTATACACACACAAATTTCGATACGAATCATATATTAATTTCTGCACGTAGATCATATATTAATTTCTGCACGTAGATCAAACGAAGTTATGCAGAAACAGGATGCGTCGGATAACGTAATAAATAAATCGAATATGTTAAATTATGATAGTCGATTAAGTTATGTGTGTGTGTTTGTGTGTGCACATTCGTCTATAATATAAAAATCTATATATTGATTACAAAAGAGCGAAGCAAAATATACAAAGAGGATTTACATAATTTTAATATATTTTGCAAATATATGCCGATACGCAATCAAAATTATAGCAAGGGAAGATAATTTCGTAAATAACATGCGTAAATTACCTTCCCTTTTCTTTTTTTTCTGTTTATTTTATAACATACAAATGTACTCGACGGCAGTTTTTATCATTACTGTGGCATAAAAATATATGTATTGCGTATGTTATCGTTATATTAGTCTGAAAACATAATTTGCGATGGTATCGATCTAAGCCATCGAGAACATTATTTTCTCGCGAGACACGATAGATGTACCGGCCGAAAAAAGGTAGCGGTGTACATTAATGGCTTTAGGTCGTGCGCTCCCTCTCTCTCTCCCGTTAACGATGATAAACGAGGCTTATGGGTCGAGTAATTAAAGTATTCGAAGTGGGAGCGGTTGTTACACAGAGAGACAATATTTATTGGGACGCAATCACTGACCTAGTTCTCTCTGGGAAAATGCAATCCGTCATGTTGACGCAGTTTACGATAATTGGACAGCGGCGTGGAAAAAATATGACTCTCGTTCATAATTAAACGGTGTAACGCGCCGTGTGACAGCTGATCGGTGATAATTTACGAAAACAGTCTCGCATGTCACAAACATCGGATACGCACATCAATAATACAAGCCCCATCTTCAATATCACAACATTTTGGGCTATATATAGTTAAAACTGTGACTAATACAGTCACAAATAATCTATACATAAGCAAAAATTGGCACATATCTTTTCCGAACACTAATCAATCAGTTAATTATTTTACATCTCGCAAACTTATTAAACTCAGATAACAGAGAATAGTAATATTTTAGAATAATAAAAATAGGGAAAATGTTGCAGACATTTTGTGTCTGGCATCAACAAGATAAATAATAAAACTGCCGAAATCACGAGCGAAAAAATTTTCGTTCAATAATCTAGTTCGTAAGTAAATATATTCATTTTAGCGAAATAAAATGATTCGAAGAGAAAAGAAAGAACGTTCGTTCGATCGTTCAATGATTAAACCAACTCGAGATTTCGATATACGCGTGTATACATACATACGATGAAGGGAGTCTCATAAAACATTTTTCGAGTGCTCGAAAGTTAAGGGGATATCACACTTATCGAAACTCATCGTTCCGAGACGCGAGCGAGCAGAAACGATATTAAATTTCTTTCCCCGGCGGGAATAGCCGTCTTGATCCGAGAGCGACCGTTAAATCCACGCTTCTCCGTTCGCCGGAGTTCGTTAATACAGCGTCACGATAAAATCCCCAATTTCACGTCGAACCTGGTGAGAGGGAAACGTCGGAACCCCGGGAGTGACTCTCAGTGGGAGCGCGAGAACGCGCGGAAAACCAGATTGGAAGAGTTATGGCGCCAATATGGGACCGACTTGGATGAAACTGTGGGCGCGCGAACAATTCGCATTAAATATTAATAAAACGCACGGCGAACGAAAACGTCTTCCGCGATTGTGAGGAACGCGGGAAATGATACTTTTCCGAATTAATGGCATGACTTGAGAAAGCTCGTTTCCAAATGTCGGATTGACTCAGCAAGACAAGATAAATTTTTCACGAAGAAGATCCGACTCGTTGTTTATCGTAAGCAAAAATATTAAAACCTATCTAACCTACCTGATTTCTGTAGATCTCAGTATCTTTTTCTACACAATAAATATCCGATCATAAATCCAATAATCTTAGTGGAACAAGCGATCGAGTTTTATGTTCTGACATGACGCGCGAGTGAAAATCACTGTTAAAAAAAAAGAACATTGGAAAAAGGCGCCACTGTGACACATTTAGATGCATTTGCGACATTTGATGTGCAATATTTTATCAGTGTCATAACTGATGCTTCTCTAAAAACAAAAAAAAAAAAACATCATGATTCAATAATCTTATATTTCTCCGTTCTCTGTTAATTTGAGCATCTAGTGAAAACTGAAATATAAATTTGTATACGAATAGAAAAAACATCTTTTATGTAGAAATACAGCAGTATCTCCATCACAAAAATACACATAAATATATGTTTTCTGAAAGAATCCAACATATTTAAAATCATATATACTAATAATCTATGACAGGACCAAATTAATTGTCCTACATTTGTTTACTTGTCATCGGATTATTTATAATCGCACGGTAAAAGCGACAATTTTTCGAATATTATGAGTTTGAAACATTTTAGGAACTTATGCAGCGGATATAGTCGGAAAAAAAAAGAAACGCTTGCAGACAAATGGATGGAAAATGATTCGAGGCAATCGACGAAACCGAACCATGAAATAAGCGCGCATCTGTATCTGGGTTCTGAATGCATAAATTATGACTGCATGGCGGATCTCAGAAAAAGTTTCGCGAGCGATCCGAGAATGCGAAAGACAAAGAAGAAGAAACTTCAGTAACTCTCTTTATCCGACCGGCGCGCGCTTTTATCGATACCGTGGGAACCTCTCGTCGGGAGTTCGATTAATTGAGCTCTCTCGCTGTTCTTTTTTTTTTTTTTTACTTCGCAGAGAGAAGCATCCACCCGCTTTCTTACCGACGTATTTTTTTTTTTTTTTTTTCTTGGCTCGCATCAATTAATCTCGATCGCAGCGGAATCGTGTCGACAACTTCATCCTTACGATTCGGCCGCCTTTTGTTCTTGTTCTTCGCGAATCAAGTCTAGGAAAGACTTTTTATCAGCTGGGAAACGAATCAGTCGAGAACGCAGCGGTATTAAATGGTTACGATTCTCCCGAAATGCTCCATCGGAAACGCCGATAAGTTAATTAAGCGGTGATGCGATCGCACGTGAAATTATCTGGCCGATTGAGCGTTGCGTTATATAATACAAAGGCGCGATAAAACGCCGCAGGCATATATCTACTGATCACGAATTTAATATAAAGATTAATTTTAACGTACCGTATGCTTTGTTAAATTATTTGAATTATTTTATAATACATGTAAATATATCTTTTCTAAGTATTTGGCACTTTGAAATCTTTTAAAGATTTCTAGACAGCAAATTAAAGGGCGTCAATGAAATGCCTTTAAACTGATTTCACAAAGGATTTTCATTGAACGGAAACGGCTTACAATGTCTTAGGCCGCCTGCAGCTGCGACTGTTTGAGGCGCGTATGAAGCGTGTCGGGGCTACCTCGAGCAATTACGTCGCAAAAGTTCTCTCAAAAGTTTTTCCACGCTTAACGAGCGTGATAAATTTCTGTTACGCGCCCCTGGGAGCAGCCGGACGCGAGGCCGAGAGTTTACAACGGCGATAAAAATCTCGTTGAAATTATTCATGGGCAACGCTTACGCTCTTCTTTCGCGATGAGAAAAGAAGGCAGCTAACTTACTACTATGTATGAGAACGATATCCTGGAAGCGTCGCGCGAGTAATGGCACGAGTAATAAGTGAATAAAACAGTGATTATCTCTGATACTCCAATCTTAGCTTAAATCAATCACTTTTGTCAAACATATATTCATTAAAATTAAATGAAATTAGAAGTAATCGCAATTATTGCGCATTAACGTCAGCTTCTATAATGGTTTTTCTACTTTTGTTTTTAGTGTAGTTAAAGTATTATTAATTTTTAATAAATTAATGTTTTAACTGCGACACAATATATTCGCATGTCAGTTGTTGAGGCGTTAATGCTTGAAAAAAAAAGCGTCAGAAAAAATCCCCGGGAAACATGTGTGCATATGCATCTACGTGTGAGATATGTAAGAATAAAAAATTTGGAATAAAAATACATTTAACACTTAAATGTTATAATTAAAAAATATAACATTAAATAATCATTAAGTATTATGATAAATAAATTCTACTGATCGTGCATTAAATTTATTTGATATACTAAAAAACACGTGAGAAAACGTTTATGTTATGTTAGTAAATTTATGTTATATTTGATTTCCAAATAGTCTATAAATATAAAAGAGAGCTTTTAAATTTTAATTGTCTGAGCTTTGGAATCGAGTGCTAGTTCATAACCATCGCTATGCTGCAGACGACGGCTAATTCGATTCGAAAAGGTGAGAAACGGTCAGTTCTACTCAACTCCTGCCATCCATAAATTAATTTGATATTACTCGCACTTATCTTTTTCTTTCTTTCACAAGTAGCGTAAAAGTAACGATCGGCACTTCGAGAAGTCAATCGAATAATTCAAGTAGAAAGTACGTAAATTCTCACGAGCGTTACTTAAAAGACAAATGAAATTATCACAATGACAGGCATAGAGATTATTTCACTCGATATTACTGACTCACATAATTTATTTTATATCAAACTTAAATTCAATTGTGTCACAGCCTTTTTAAATATTTATTTTTGTATTTTAAATATATTATATTTTCATATATGCACGTTTATTATTATCTTTTATAATTGTCTCTATATTTTGTCACGAGTTGAATAATTTAGATATATCTGATAAAAAATATTTTGATTTTTCTATTTTATCCTATTTCTCTGCCTCTTTCTTTTTCTTTTTCTCTTTCTCTCTCTCTGTCTTGTATTATATCTTTCTCTTATTATAAGAAATCTTATTGAGTCAATATCGAATGTCAATGTATACACAATATCACACGGCAATGATAATGTTTAGTTTCTAAACTCTACCGGTAACTCTAGCGGTATCAAATTTGTTTCGACCTGCAAGCGTGTTTTTGATGAAACAACGAACGCATCGAACAAACAAATCGTGCAACTTTACCACTTGACAATCTGCTGTCACGTTGTACGTTCTATTAACAATTGCCGACAAGCTCCAAATAACATCCACTTACACGATCGATTTGTAACCGTGCCTGAAGAATGGCGAATAATCGTGCTGTAGCAGTTACGACAAACTCAATTTTGTCAGCTAGTCGGCAATCGATTCTTTTTGTCGCGCGCCGTCAATTGCTACGGCAGCGCATCCATCAAACCGATAAAAGAGCTTCTGATCGCCTTTTGTTCTCCCATCGAATTCCCATTGGTGACCACCCCACGTGGAGACATCCTGTTCCACCTCCGTTGGGTCAGTAACAACTTCTTGATGGAGCTATTGCTTGTCAGGACTTCCTCTTTTTTTTTACAGCGTTATTAGGACCGATGGATCCAACACGACCGCCTATAGCGTTTAGTTCTCCTTTTATGTTCTTTTTTTCTCGAAATAGACTTATCTCGATCCGAACGATCGAAGTCTTTTTAAAAGACCAACGACGGTTTTCGTCGATGTGTCTTTTAGAAAAGAAAAACACTCTATGGAATACATTTAGATCGAAATCTCAATGACAAAGTAATTATTCAACTACTTTCTGATGTTCTCTATTCAATTTCTTAAGTGAAAAACACAATTTATAAAATAATTCAAATAATACTCACAAGTTTATTAAAATAAAAATTCGTGATGATAAAAATAACATTTCAATTTCTTAAGTGAAAAACACAATTTATAAACTAATTCAAATAATACACACGAGTTTATTAGAGTGACAAAAATAACATTTCGATCGAACGATTTTTATCATCACGAATTTATCGTAATAAACGATAAATTCGAATAACAGCTGTAATAGAATAACAGTTGTAACAGAATAATTTGTTCACTCTTTAGCTTTTAAATTTTCTATCGATCAGTGGACAGATCTACTATGATGAACTATGACCCAACGAAGTATGCCTGTCACGCCTGTCAGATAAGAGAGCGAAGTTTTTTTTATTGACAATTTCAGAAATACTTACTTTATAAAATTTTCCAGTAGCAACCGGATACCACCAATGCCAAGTAGTAAGAAACCCCAGTTGACGAATCCCGTGAAGTTATCGAAGCCGGAACTCCACGAGAAGAGGCTATCTCTTGGACGATGACATCTGTAAAAGAAATAAGAGAACTCGAAATATCTGCTTTTATATATTCTCGTTTGCCATTATACGTAATGTAGCGTTTAATAATTTTACAAGTAAAATATATTACGTAATAATAGTACTTTAAAAATAGAATTATGAGTATATAATGCTTTCGTATGTGTTTCTTATTCGCCCCTTCATGATTCTCCTTGTGAATAGCGAGCTCGTTACTATACTACGGAAATTCGATAATAGACCGGGCGCCGAGTCGTTGAAGAAGAAGAAGAAGGTATTAAGGAGAATATTCTCATTCTGGCGCCATACTAGCAAAATGTCCCTTGTGCGTGAACAGTATGAAGAAAGACGTCGCGCAAGGATGAGAATAGAGCAATAAAGAGGCTTTCATATCGCACGGTTATACATGTTCTTATATCAATTTACGGACTGACGTATAGTTCACACGTGACGACGCGGCAAATATGATATGAGTCGTTTTTTCTCTAACAATAAGAGAGATGCTCGTTGCGTGACTGATGTTCGAGACGCATGATGATTTGCTTCGGGGAGATGCGCTCGACGGGATTTACGATTCTTCGCGTATAACTCGAGTAACAAAATGTAGTTTACAACAGACGATCATAGCGAGATTATTGCTGCCCGTGTCACGACCCTTTCACTTTGCTTTCCGTGAAACGTTACTTTGCATCCAACAGAAGCATTCGGAGCATCGCAAATTCTGTTTCGAGTTTAGACCGCGCGTTTGGAGTTTAGACCGCCGAGACATTCAGATAAGCAAGTATAAGCAATAACGCAGTCACGAAAATATATAAAGTGTGACTGTAGATATTTCGCTCTTTCACTTATGCCAAATTAGTTTTCTTCTTTGCCAGTGCATTGTGCTTCCTTTAAAAAAAAAAAAAAAAAACTTCGACGAGTCATTAAAAAATAATTACGCATGCTTGCATGTCAAAGACAAGTTCACACTGACAAAAAAAAAATAAACAGACAAAGAAGAAACTTTCTCTTTTAAAACATTAATTAAATTTTGTACAAAAGTTTTCGAAAGAAATGAACGACATCTCATTCTGTAATCCTCTCGAGCGGGTAACAACTTTAGCAAGTGTTTTCCCCTGTTCGATAAGAAATTTATTTATTTTTTCGCTAGCTCGGCACAGCGATACGGCACAGCAGCGGCTTGTCCGACACGACCAATCGCTGTCATGAATCGCGAGGACGCTTTATCGACCGGCGATACGAGTGGCACTTGAATGTTTTGTGCCGCAAGACAAAACCCTTTCAAAAAGTTTATACGATGGTCCTCGTCGACTCTTGCAAGCGCGCAACCGACGATGATGATAGACGCAGATCGCAGAAGCCAATTACGAAGACGGATCCGGTATATAATCCAGCCGTGGAGACGCCAAAGACAAGAGGGTTTTGTACCGCGACTCTCCGTCATGCGCCATAAGATACCATTCAGATTTCATGCACGGAATATAGTCGGCGATGCGCACTTGTAAGTCACGCGAGAGAAGCGGCGCACCATATGGAATCTCCGATATCTAAAGTGCTTATTGGACGTACATGACGACGCTGAAAGGAGCGTATACTAAAAGGATCTCGAAGCGGTACCGCGCGGTGAGTGGATCTACATAGCGAAGAACAAAGGAATATAATGATCATAAGGCAGAATTTGTGTGTGTGTGTGTGTGTATGTCTGTCTCTTTGTATTCCGAAAAGTTACTTGTATTAGAGTTAATATTCTTAACGTATCGAGACGTTACTTCTTTGCGAGATCATTTGCGGAACTAAGAAAACTGTTTAAAACAAAATTAAACGTGTTTTTTTCTCGCAGTGTTGTTAACAGCATATTACCATATCGCTGAAGATGAGTTTCACGCGAAAGGCTTCTTAAGCGTGTTTAGAGGAAGCCATGTCTCTCGCGAGTCAAACACTGTCTTGAATTCATAAATAAATCTAGATAAATAATTATACTTTCTCTCTCTCTCTCTTTCTTTCTCTCCTTCTTCGAATTGCGATTGTTTAGTTTTAATCATTTTAATAATAAAAATATATGCCTCGATTATTTCGCGAATTGTTTTTGTCAATCATTGGAAAAATAACAACTGTAATGTATTCACACAATCAATATATCCGAAGAAAGTAAATCTTATATCAAGTGATTCGATTCCGCCGACTTCTTCTCGATTGCCTCTTGCTTCGTGACCGCTAGTATTATGCCATCATCGAGAAAGATCTCGAGACGCTCCTATACCACTTCTATGGAAGAACCTCTCGTCTTAAGTATTTACATGAAAGATCCTAGCAGAAACGCGGGGCGATAAGATGTATCCTTGAGAGACCGGGTCTCCTCCGGAATTTGAAGAATCAAACGATCGCGGAAACCGAAAAGTTATATAATCGAATTTTGCATACATACATATATTTATTTTTATCTTTCAAAATGCTCTTGCACAACTTAATTTTTAAATATAAATATTTAACTAATAAATATATTATAAATACGGTAGATGAGAGCTGTTCGCGGGATGTTGTGCGGATATATACGTGTATGTGCATATATATATATATATACGAGTTCACGTGTAAATTTTTTCACGTGAGTTTTTGAATTGAGATTTCAATTCTTAAAATCATATAGGACGCTAGATTTGCATCACCTATATGTAAGACCCCGAATATCCTCCTAACTAATTTCGCATTCCGCGAACGGCTCTTATTTACCGTATTTATAATATATTTATTAGTTACAAACTTAAAGAGCTCTAAAGATTCTTTATTAATTATAAATATTATACTTTGGGATAAAAGCGCAAATCTTTAAAGATTTCCTCACATATCTAAGCGCAAATGTGATGGTTTCTCAACTGTGCGAAAACGTAGATAAATTCTAATTAAAATCATAAATGTAACACGTTAACTATCTTCTCTTCTCTATCTCTCTACCAGTTCTGTGATTTTAGTTCGTAATTATTCAAATTCAAGCATCGAAGTTTCTCAGCTGCTGCTAATATTATACATTTTCACAACGACGCGACTTCTTATAATGATGACGACGCAATTTGTCTGGTGAAGAATTCCGTTGGTTTTGCGCACAAAATTGTAACAGAGGCGAACGTTATATATAGCGCTCTGTCGTAATTACCCGCAGCCACTCTCACCAACGCGGTTTCTGCACGTATTCAGCATCGTCGCGCATCTCTTCCCTGTTCAACAGGACCCCGCACAACAGCACCCCTAATAAACCCTCTCGACCTGTACGCCGTAACTATTACTCAGAATTTATGGCAGATCGCGATAATTAATAGAGCCGCGATAGAAACGGCGGTTTGCGCACGAAGAGCTATCTCTCGCGCTTCTGGTATTGGGACGGCACGGCGAACAGAACGCGCAGACGTGTCGTCTGGAAATTCCATATGCATGAGAGTGCAATGTGACTGTGTCCGAAATGTTGCGTCCGACGTCTTTTGGAAACGTGAGATACGTGAATCAAGAGCCCATTAACGACGACCTTCCGACTTTTATCAGTTGTGAGTCATCTGTTCGGTATGAAACAGACGATATCAGAAACACAGTAATACGTACTTTAATCTTCGTTTTTAATGTCGTGTAGAAAAAAGAAGTCGAAATTTTTAGTTTTATCGATATTTGACTTCTTGTTTCTTATAGTAATATATTCACATTGTGTGTGTACACGCGTTAATATTATATTTTAAAGTAACAAATTAGGATAGATAACATGTTCTTGTCAAGAGAAACCCATGTTTAAAGTTTAGATTCGCGCTATAAGTACATTCTTGGATGATTTATTGCGATTGTTGACGGCACTTTTTCACGTAGCCCGAGCGGCATCCGCGGGATAAGTTGCAATATCATACTTC
>QVNW01003608.1:0-27397 GCA_014825475.1 Pseudomyrmex flavicornis
GAGAGAGAGAGAGAGAGAGAGAGACGACGGTAGCGCGACGCATTTTTCACGCGGCCGACTCCGCTCCAAAGGGTAGATCACGTTGTAATTAGCTTGGCACAGCTGTAGATAGAGCACGGCAAATTGTATTAATGCATTCCGCCGAGGGGATCTCTCTCTCTTTCTATCTAAGCTCGCGCTGTACATACACGCGCGTATATCCTACAACGAACGGAGTCCAGCTGTCGGCCGGTCTAAGCGCGCATATACTACCCGGCGACACGACACCGTCATTTATCACACCGGCGTGCCTCCTCGTGTGGGTTTTCTGCATTACCTAATGAGTTTCATAACCGAATTAAATTTTCGGCCCGCGCGCACACGCCCGAGGTGTCCGGTCTCGAAGGAAGGTGGGTCTCCCGCGCGAAAGAGAAAGAGAAAACACCTCTAAGCGTCGCGTCCAAGAGACCAGGCATTAAATTTGCGAGATTAATCTGTGCCGCCATTAGCTCGGGCGTTCCTGTCGCGGCCGTCGCTCTAAACCGGGCAGGTGTGTCCGACGAGGCGAGCTCCCGAACACCCCGTCTGTCTTTTCCCTTCTTCTGGCATCGCGAGAGCGTCGAGCGGATAGATCTGAGATCTGCGATTTTTCTTGTTTGTCACGGACAAGAATTTGTGCCCGTCGAAAAAAAAAAATCTCGCAATAATTCGCGCGGGAAAGATCAAGGAGAGAGCGTCGTCGATGCGAATTTTGTAACAGTTTTTTTTGCGTTAATTAATTTGTAAGAGAATAAATGACGATTGTTAATGTTTTTTTTTTTTTTTTTTTTTTAAATTTTCAGCGTAAACTCAACGCCCGTTGTGGGTTTCAGGGTTACGGTCATTGCCTTTCTCTCTCTCTCTCTCTGTCCTTTCGCTAATTAAATTCGATAAAATCGGAGCGTATACGTACGAGCGTCCAGTGGTAGTTTCAATCGGAACTCGCACACGAACATATTGCGCCGATCATGATCGCAGAGCAACCGAGGGTGAGTTGCGAAGACCAGACGAGAGAATATTTAGAACTAGGACTACGGGGAAATTGGACATCTCTCCCGAGCTATCTGCTCCGAGTTAGCCAGACCAGCTTGCACAGTCGTTACGAGATATATTTCTCTCGTGGGACTTCGCGTGACTTTTCGTTCGCAAATAAGGAGAAGCAATAATTGCAATTTCCGACCTCGCTCGCCCTTGCTTCGCCCGAAGAAAGAGGGTCTTCATTTAATGTAACAATTAAAATTTTTAACAATCACTTGATTCTTGTTAACTTTCGTTCGAATTTTCCTATCCGGACTTTTATATGGGGGAGGGAGGGAGAACAGATTGCGCGTTCGGTTGTTGCGTCGTTGTGTAAAATCATTTAACCTCCCCGGACCGACGACGAGGGGAGTCATGGATCATTGATGTCCCGGACGAGAGAGCCTGCGGGAATCTGCCGCTTCTCGTACCAGGTCCCCTCCCGCCGCAGTTCTGCGGTCTTACTTCGTGCGTCTAACTAGAATGGATCGCCATAATTTTTCAGCTAACTCAAGTATCCCGTCCCGTTCGAGCCGGCCGCAAACGAGCCTGACAAAATACGGAAGGTGAACACGCGTGGCACGGCTCGTTTGTCCCGTGGCTCGGTCGTGCCCGTGTTTCCATGTTTCTCGCAATCGCCATGGATCACTCTCGCGCGGTTGCCCTCAACGAGAATGTTGTTCCGCGTGAGACTTCTGCGAGAAAAACGCTCGGACGTTCGGAGAGTAGAGAAATTTTCACGCGGGTCTTCGACGCGAAAAGAACAATTTTAAGGACAGAGAAAAAATCGGAGATGATCTTATTTGCTATCGAAACACATCGCGCGTTTTCTCGTCGCGTTACTCAGCAAGATTTTGTCTATGTATATTGCGGCAACGTTCGACGTCTTCCACAATCTTCCGCGGAACAACGACGAAGCGCCCGATTCTCCGAGGATCGATCCGTCGAGCAGACGCGGGCCAAGTTTTATTTAATTATATACCGCGAATTAAATTTGTAATTTAATTAGTTTCGTACTTTTTACTTGCCCGCCGCTGAGAGCTTGCGTGTTCGCCTATACACGGCGCGCGAGAGAGGCCTCGTAGTAGGTCTCCGAATTCAAATTAGCTTCTTGGGGCTCTCTCCGCCATATAAGCGCACACACACATTTTCTTTTTTCTATTCTGTCATTCGCGATAACCCGCGGCTTCGCATGAACGAAGGTTCTCTCTCTCTCTCTCTCTCTCTCTCTCTCTCGCCTCGCCTCTTTCGAGACTCGCGCGTATGGAAATGCAAAATAAAACGCGAAAAAGTACCGAACCACCCACTGACATTAACAAGTAGTGCCGATAATTCAGCGGGTCAGCCCGAGCCCGGGTCTCGTATGACTTTGTAGTTAATTACGCGATCGCGAATCGCGCCGCCGCGTTCTCGTAAATTTCTCGCTTATACGCAATTAATATCATCCCCCTGGTTTTTTTTTTTTTTTTGTTTTTGTTGGCATCATTTGTTCAACGCCGTCGGCCTAACGAAGGTGCTAAATTCACAATTAATCGTGAGAGGTTGTATTTATAACAACCTATTAAATTCGCGAGAGGGGGAAAGAAAGGGAGGGATATATTTTGCTATGCAGAAAGCGCGATTTGTACCCGCTAAGGCAGAAAATTGTTGAATTACAACGCGTGATTTCAAGTCGTGCGCGGGTAACACATTTTTTTTGTTCACAAATGCTGCATCGCACAAACGAAGCGAAAAGATAATAATAATGTTTCTCTCATACGTCTTGTTCTCCGAAAAATCACAAAAAACTAATTTGTACAATAAAATTAGTTAGAAATAATTTATACGAGATAGAAGCGCGATTAACGTTGCCCGTTGCGAGTCAAATCGCGCGCATCTCGCGCATTCTCCGCGAGTTTGATTATTATTTCGTCAAATATCGTCGACAAGTAACGTGACGTATTTTAATCTGACGTTTTAACGCTAGTTTGCGCGCCGCTCGTCATGTAAGAACGCCGCTGAGATTAATGAGAAAATCATCGTATCGCCACTTGAACTTGGCGCACGCGCTAATTGTTATTTACAACGGTGTATAAACCGTAGCGCGACTTTATTGAACACAAGAGACCCACCGAGAAAACGCCCTCAGCTTAAAACTCTAAATGGAAGCGAGTGCTCGAGGGTTTTACAACCATCTGCAACTCTTCGGCAGATGTTTTCGTTAAATAGAGAAAGCGCTCGAAGCGCCGTCGTGTAATAAACACATTCGGGCGCGCATTTTTTTCTCCGTCGTACGGGCGTTGCGATTAATATTCCGCGATGCACACGGGGTGTTCCGTAATCATTGATTTTTTTTTTTTTTTCTATCAGATTCTCTGATGCGAATTGGAAGCTTCTTAAATTGTCGCAACTTTCATGATTAATGCGTCTACGTGCCGCCGCAGAGATCACGTTTCCAACGACAACGTACGTATACTAAAGATTTGCTCGCGTATCCGCGTTTTATGCGGGAGTTTCGAGGAGCGAGATTCGCACCGGGTAATCGTTATGCCTCGTCGTGGTGCGCGCCCTTATGGTCGTGGTCGTTCGCGGTTATTCGTGCGCGCGGCTTTAGAGGGGGTTGCGCGACTTATCGCGAGACTAAATCGGACCGTAATTAGTCGGCACGGGCGGAAGCTCCGCGGTATCACACTCGGACTCAAAATTTCATTAATTAATGCGTTCCGGCCGCAAATTTTTCCTTTTACATCCGTCGCGCCGCGTCGAGCTTCCTAATGCCTCGCGATGTAATCTCGCGTAATGGCGACAGAAGAAGGACCTGGCCATTTATTATCTTTCGCCGTGCGCGCAATAAAAAAAAACAATAACACCCGAAATAATTCGCTCTTTTTCTTTCTATAAAAAATAAATTAATTATTTTAAGTAACTTACATTGTGTGTGTGTGTGTGCACGTTACGCACGAAGATAATTTCAACAAAATTAATCATCCCCTTTCCCCATGAGGTGAGAGATAAGATATTATCCCAAAATATCTGATTTCTTCGTACACAATCGCGAATACAATCCGCATCTCGTTAAGAAAAGCGCGTATGAATTTCGCGTCTCGCTTGGCGTTAGTATCAATTAGACATTCGATACAGCAATATTGCGAGCCAGATTCCCGGGGCAGATTAAAACGCCCGCTGTCTCATTGAAAACCGTAATTACCGTGGCAGTTTGTAATTACTTTTGACTACCAAGCGCTTGCATATATCTATCGCGAGGTTAATAACGGGTAATGGATACCGCGGAGTTTGTGCGCCGGACTCTCTCAACAGCTGAATGCGGCGGCCGATGCGGCAGCAACAGCAGCAGCTGCTGTTGCTGCTGCTGCGCCGCGAAGAGAAGCTCGCATTTAATGAGCGAACGATGCGCTTCGAGTTCATCGCGAGTATCGATATGAGGTCTTATTTCTGCTCGAGAGAGAGAGAGAGAAAGAGAGAAAGAGAGACCTCAGGGGTCTGCTTCCTTCCGTGAATGCGGCGCACGTCGAGATTACAAGAGCGAGATACGCAATATATTATATATATTTCGTATTAATTATAATTAAAGAAAACATTTTTACTTCACGATCGCGGTGAGTTTTTCAGACGAAATTTCATGTTGCGTAATACACTTTTCAGTTTAGCGATTAATCACGGTTGCTACTTTGCCATTTCGTTTTATCAAGATTGCCGATCCGCGCGAGAAAATTGACCGATTCTCGCGAGAGCCGTATTCTCGGAGAGAGATCGGCTAGGCTGTTTCGCATGAGATTTCTGGTATGAACACGCGCGCGCAGTCACGGCTAATCCACTTATGGTATCCAATGTCGAATACGCGCACGGTGTTTGGTTTCGTCGTAAATAACGAGGCGAGACGGTTAATTCGTAAATCTTCTCAAAGCGTGAAGTCCGGAGAAGCGTAAGAAGTACGAGATCCCCCTACCGTAAAAGAGAGAGAGAGAGAGAGAGAGAGAGACATAGATAGACGATAACGCGCAATCCCGGAGCTGTGCAATTCATATGATGCGTCTGATGAATAAATTAATGGAATTAATCGAAAGAACGCGCGCACACACGCACACATGATGTAACTTATACCATTCCAGGTTAAAGACAGAGCGCGCGATTTTTCAGATAATGACGCAATAATTAAGCGAACCTCGTTCCGTGCAATTACCATTGTGCTCGATTCGGTTGTGATATATATTTCGTTTCATTCCGAGAACTAGTCCAATTAAGATGTTAAATTCGCAGCTAAACTAGTATTTACACTTATCGCTCGACGTGAGGAAGATGCACGGGCATAAAACAAGCGTAACGTTTTCCGTTCGTTACATTACGACTCTAATCACGATCGGGATTGCGCGATCGAAGAAGAAAAAGAAATACGAGATAGTGAATGTGATAAATATCTACAATATGTGAGAAATTTAGTGAACGAATAGAATTTATAACAAACTCAATGCGGATAACAAACAATAAATCAGTTATGACACCGCGTGTCTCCAGCGAATTGCTCGAGCGCGGATCTCTCATCGCTCGGACCGCTCATTAGCATCATAATAACGAGCCCCCTATGTCTTTGGCCAAGTATTTACGACGGCGTTTCGCAGGTTGATGCGCCTATTGGTGGCGCGTACATATATATATATATATATATATATATATATATATATTCGAAGACGGTGTAAGGTAACAACATCGCGTTCCTCGACCGCTGCTTCGACGGGGACCACCCCGTCGTCGTAGAGGTTGCATCGCGAGTCTACAACATCCGCGTCGTCTTCTCCCTACCATCTCTCTACGAGGGGGAGAATTCCGCGTGACGTATTTCGGCGAGGTCTAACTCTTTCGGTAGAGATAACCCGGTGCTTTAACTCCTGCGACGTTTTTTGTTTTTTGTTTTTTTTATTTTATTTGAAATTTGCGCGACGGCGTCTGTCGTATTTGGTTTCGGTAAACACACACGTTCGCCATTATGAACGATTATGTCTCTCACAGGGGAGGGGGGAGGGGCGGGGAAGAGAGATCGGGTTTTCTCCTATTTGATATCAAGAGATTGAAGAGAATATTATTTACAAGAATAAATTATATATACGTTTACACACGCACAGTTTTTTCTGTGTTTTTATTCTCCCGCCCTTCCCACAAGATATTCGCGAGAGCACGTTAATCTCTAAAGTTTCTCGTGTAGAGTCCCGACATCAATGTATCCCCCTTTGGTCTCCGATGTTGCGAGATATCTCGTTTGTGTTAACTACCCGTTGAGCCGTATGCACGCCGGATTATCGGTATTAGATTCGCGAAGAGCGAAAATAAAAAAAAAGAAAAGAAACGACTCGACCCGCGCGTCTCCTCCCTTCCTTCTCTGCCCGCGCGGCCGCGAAATCTTTCGCAATTCGTGGTACTCTTATCGAGATTTGGAAATTCGAGACGGTTCTGGCGCATTTTTCAGGGTTTTAAGATGAGCATCGATTTACAACTTGACGCCGCCTCCTTCGCTTCCTTCTGTTCGCGTGATCGTTCAGCAGCGCGTAAAAAATCGATATATCGACGGGAGGAATTTCTTGGGCGAAATGTTAGACGCGGTCTTTTCGAAAAAGTCTAAACAATCTTATTGTCATTTTCATCGGACGCGCCGATGATATCGTCCGGATAGAATTTGTTCGTAGAAACAAGTTCACTTGAACAATTTCACGATGTGATTTTAATTGTTTATTTCCTATCTTGCAAGCGCCGAGAGAGAGAGTCTTCGACTCTCGAGTGTTTGGAAATGCAAAATCAGAAACACGGCGGCGCCGCGGAACAATTGTCGGGTTGAAATCACTTTCCGCAGACACTCGCGGTTAAGCTCCGAAATGTGGATGCATATAACGATGCATTTCGGAATAAACGGCGGCATCGACAAACCCGGCCTCGTTATTATGCAGATAACCACTCTTTACCGCATCCTGCGTCTACCTCGTCTCCCCTCACGCCCCGTTCCGCTCACCCTTTTTCTCCTTTGCTTCACCACCTTTCCGCGGAGCACATTCACTCTCTAATATCGCACTTGCATCGACCTGATCTCGTGCTCAGACAACGACGGAAACAAGAGAGAGAAAGAGAAAGAGAGAGAGAGCGAGAGAAAGGAAGAGCAATCTCGACGATTCCGCACAGGACAGGGCGGCGCACGCGCCTCCGAGCGGAAGTACTTAAATCCATCATGGCGTCCACCGGAAACCGCCTGAGTCACTCGCGTAATCGTACCTCCTCCCGATGTATCGATTTTCCTCGGACGCTTCTCCGAGCGGCTCGGCTCGACTCTCTTCGGGTTATCTTGCTATCGTCGACCTGTTCCCGAAGAGGGTCGAAGGGTCGTCCTTCGAAAGAGCCCGGCAGAGCGTACGGAACGTGCTCTCAATGCATATTGCATATTAATTTTCGACGATATATCGAGCTCCGCGTTATTGCGAAATTTATTGCTTTCTCACACACGTGTCATTGTTCCATCTGTTTTCTATCAGATAGTCCAGCCATTTGCGTCGCAACGACAAAAAGATTTTTTTTTTTTTTTAAGAAACTGTTAAAATACTTAAATTACTCTTTGAGAAGCCGCTTTGTATTTCGGGAACGAAAATTGGACGGTTTTAATTAATTAAACCCGCATGAATCATCCGTGTAATTGCGCACGCGCTTAACGAGAAAAAAATTTGTCTAATAAAATCATGTTGAGCCGCGTCTCGCTAATGACACACCGTTTAATGTCACTTTGTTCAAATTTACGTCGCCGTTTATATTATTTATCAATCATTCATTATGATCGCGCGTTCATTCAGATTATATCACGCGTATAACTAAGATACTCTCACGGAACTTCCGTCGTTCCATTTATATCGCGCGTCACAATTTCAAGCTGGTGAGACGATGTGACAGTCTCGCGAGTGTTCGGGAAATGAGTATGTCGCGGGGACTTTCGTAATGTAACGTCACAACTTGACGGACGAACACAATGAGATGTGCCGACATATCGTCTGTTTAACAACACGAAGAAAAATGCGGGAAGCATACGTAGAAAAGAAAAAGCGAAGAGCACATCTAATCTCATATCTCATCAAAGACGACTTTAAATTGTGTCACTAATTATACGAGATCGCGAAATTTTTAAAAAGTTCTTCTTTACATTGCGAAGAGAAACAAATTTCTTTCTAAACGGCCAAAAGTGCGCTGCTACCGCCGATATCTTGATAGGTAAAAAAGAAGAGGAAACAAAAAAAAAAAGCGGACGAAGATTCTGGTCGTAGATTCAAGACGAGAAAGAAGGTAAGAAGGAAAGTACGGCGAACACGCCACTAGGTTTATCGTTGGCATAGAAGGAAGAAGAAGGTACCAGGGTAGTCGTTTGAGGCCACATGAGATCGATAAAGTCTGCCTCCGAGAAAGTTCACCCCCGACCCGCGTCCCGAGTTACCTCCGCCAGTCAATTGTTCTCTAATCGTAAACTTCTGAAACGGGCTTCGTCCTGAAAATCGATCTCGACTACGTCAGCAAATAAACATATCAGTCGACGCTTCTCAAACGCGATTACGATCGACCTTATAAATTTGTATTGTACTACTGTCTCTCTCTCTCTCTCTCTCTCTCTCTCTCTCTCTCTCTCTCTCTCTCTCTTACGCTTTACGAAAATGTATTTTATAAAAATTCTTCACGCGTAGGTTTTTAAATAAATAAATATCCGTGTAAATGTTAAATCAAATTAAAATAAAAAAATTAATCGAGATTTAAAAGCATCTGTTTGGTCATTACATCTATCGGTTTTTTTTTTGTGTTTGCGAAACGGATTGTCTTTTTCGACAAATCAGGAAATAGACTTTCTTTTTCTCTCCCTACATGTGTATATACGAGTACCAATTGCAATCTAGACGTCGGGCGGGTCTCTTATAAGTTTCGAGCGGACGGTAAATTACGGGACCGCGCGCGCGGTCTGAAGTCAGTGGCTGAGCCATGCGGTGCCACGTGTCGGACGAACGATGGAAAGGGGAAATTCCCAAGAAATATATAGCCTCAATGACAAGGGTCGAACCCACATTTTTAACGATTTCGACCGCTAGACGGAGAAGTCGTAGCAGCGAGATCTATAAATCGCGTTTCCCGTGAGATCCACAAGACGAGAGAGATATCGCCTATATCGCGGCTTAGCTCGGGATCAATCGAGAGAAACCTCCATTGATATTAATGACAATCCTTAACCCTTTGACCGGCTACCGGCGTTAAGGTCGGAGTAATCCCTCAGAGTCGCGCGTTGAGCGCGTTATTGCTTAATTCTCAGATCTCATTTTGTTAGCTTATGAAACCAAGTCATTCTCTGTGACTTAACGCTAGCTTTAATTTTCATTTGCGATACTTAATTAATTTTCTAATATTTTATTAATCCGAAATAAAAACGCGAAATGTATTCGTTAAAGTATCTTCTCAGCTGCGCGCGCGAAATAAACAGATGATGCTTAAAAATAGTTCGGAAGAAGTTGTTGCGAGAGTCGCACGACGAGACATCGATCCCCTCGCCGTGGTATCGCGTCTATACGATCGACGATGTATCATTAACGCGTGAGTTTCAATTAATGCCGCTACCACTTACGCGTTTAACGTAATTTAGTCACACGCGATACCACAAGATATCTCTCGATTCGGCCGATCGGCTGAGAGATCGGCTAATCGCGAATCGAGCGTGAGCGCGCGCGCGCGCGGACGACTTAAACATCGCACATGTATCTTGCCGGCGCGTATATAATCAGCGCCGTCGCTAATGCGTCCCGCGTTCGATTAGGCGCGGCGCAACAAGAATAATTCGCGACGTCTCTCTCTCTCTCTCTCTCTCTCTCTCGCGTCCGTCCGGCGTCATTAGAAATTCGCAACATGTGTTTCAATGTAACGACAGCGCGCGCGAAACGGCATGCATCACCTCGCGGTGGCCGCTGCCGTCGTCCCGTCGCGGCTCTCCGAAGAGCTCTCATGCAATATGAATGACTCCCGGCGCACTCCGTAATTACCAGCGCATTTCATTAGGGGCATTAAATGATTTCGTGGCATGAATACATTTCTGCTAATGCTGATTGGCGTGCCGCCGCCGCTGCCGCAGCCGCGCCATCGCCGTTTCCGCCGCGCGCGTACGACGCACGCGGGTTCAATGAAATGTCCCGATAAAATCTGGCCACCCTCTCTCTCTCTCTCTCTCTCTCTCTGATCGTCACTTCCCTAATTCTAACGCCGCTATCCGAGTATATTACTTCGCTATTGGATTTGATATATTGGTAGCGTTGAACGATATCGAGCGTATACATAAGTGTCCCAATTATGTCATTTATCGGCAATAAATGTAATTGTTGGGTAAAGAAAAACCGAGCAAAACTTGAACTTTTTTTTCCCCGGAACACAAACCGGGCCTTCGTTGATTTGACGTCTCTCAAATCAAGATGCGACGCGCCCGGCCGTGTTTATCGCGAGCGGCATTATCTGACGAAATGCCAGATAATTAACATATGAAAAGATACCGTTTCCGATTAATTAAGGGATAATAATTACGACGCATATGTGTGTGTGTGTGTGTGGAAGCGGAGGGCGCAAAAAGCGCGCTCTCGCCACACGCAGATATGATGAAACATGATTTGCGAAAAACGCCGAACGCGCCGTGAATTATGCAGAATTCGATTATATCAGAATGTTTGCAAAGAGATGATTATCGGATCAGAGAAGACGCAAATAAATAACAGATCGCGGAGCGAGGGACGATGCGATTGTTAAAAAGAGCAGTTGCCCTTAATTGTAACGTTTTCTCGCGCATATCTTGTGACATTTGACGAGATGCAGCAACGCATCGAACCGCGCGTAATCGATCTTTCAAACTTCAATTGAATTTAGTTTTTTCCCCTCCCCCCCCCAGTATAGATTGAATGTTTTTCTCTCGCATATCGCAATCGTCTCTTCCGCGCAGTTGATGCTTTTGCGAGGCAAAAAACCATTTCACCATTTCGAGCATCGTACATCACTCTCTCAGCGCGCTGCCATGACGGTTATCACTGTCATCATTAGCCAGAAGTCGCTTGGTCCAATTAATTCGAAATGTTTTTATTCGGGATATAACTTGTCCTTGTCGCGGGAACGGGGAGAGAGGGCAGCTACCGGTCGCCGCGCCCACGGGATCCTACCCTTTTTCGTATAATTGCTTTGTTTATCGTCTCCAATCAGAGTGCCGATATTAGCATATACGCGAGCCACGAGTTTCTCTCCCGACCCTTTTTTCTTTCCGCCACTGATCCACCCTTCGTTCGCTCTCCTTCGCCGCCATGTTCGCTCCCTTTTTTCTCTCGGTTTATCGACCTCCCCCTTCACTCTTGGCGATCGCCCTTAAAATTGTTCTTTGATTATGTTAATGTTTTCTTCTTTTTTTCTTTCGTTTTTTTTTTGTTTTTTTTTTTTTGCCGAACCAATATTGTCCGAGTCACGCGCTTCTCTTCCTCTTAACGTTATCTTCGACCGTATCTTATCGTTTCTTACGCTTTCCTCTCCCCTTGTTCGACCGACACAAAATAACTTATCCTCGTCACGACGGCAGCGCGCTATTTCCATAAAAAATGCTGTTTCAGGGCAGCCGCGATAAAGCTTCGGGAGTCGCGCGTTAAGCTCTATTTTTTTTCTTTTTTTTTTTTTATCATAAGTTCTTTCATTGGTTGGTTTTACGGCCGTCAGGACTCACGCGCTTGAAATAACGTGCTCTCTATAAGCGTATGCATATTAGGACCATAAAGGACGAAATTCGGACGAGATACGTATTCAAAGCAACTCCGATAACTTTCGACAAAAGTGATAATAAAAGAAATTTGGAACATTTTTTTTTCTTTTCGACACAATTTTGTTTCTTATCTCACGAGAGAACTTGTACGAGACTAAACTGTGTTTTTGCGAGATTATATGTACGTGTTTTAAAAACAAGTCTCTCACGAGTTTCTCACATCGAGCTTAAAAAAAAATGTAACAATATTGCAGCACGCGTCACACACAAAAGACGCACCAGTATTGTATACTCCAAAGTATCGCGCGCTGACTCCATCAGCTGGCTCGGTTTCAATACGCGGCGAGTGATCAAAGGCCGGCGCATGATTCGAAACATTAGACATCATAAAGAACCGCGCTAAGAAGTCGAGTTTCATCATCATTATCATTGAGTGACTAACAAATTATTCTTCTTCCTGACCGATCCGCGCAGCTGCGCGGTCGCGGCTAATTCTCGCCACGAGAGAAAAAATCGAGACTTGTCGCACAATCGGCATCGGGCCAGGTGATGCACTCGCTCGCGTTGAAGAAAGAAAAGCGAACGGGAACCGCGCTCTCGACCGCGATATCACCCACACACGTCGCTCGCTGTGAAAAGCGCGCGCTTGACGAGCCGCCCACCGCCACCCATCTATCCTGCCCATCATCCATTTCTCCGTCCATCCATTATCTTCGTCATTAGGTCTTCAAGAGAAGAGTAACGTTTCCCCCGCGGTCAGTTCTTGCTACGTGGCGCCGAGAAAACGAGCGGATATTGCGGTGGAGAGTCGTCGCTTCAAAGAGAAGTCGAACGACTTTCCCCCTCCCTCCCAAAAGGGCAAACGGAGAGAGAGGAAAGTTATGGAAGAAGATAGAAGACGATTTTACACCGGTAAAAGAAACCCTTTATTAAAGATCGCGCCTCGAGTGAAACTACGGAGGAGCGCGAGGAATCGAGACGAAGAGAAATGGAGAGGGGAGAAGAGGAGACTCGATCTGCCACAGAGAGGAGGCAGAAGAATCCCGGGTATTACGTGATTCGTACCACCGATTCGCCATCAGTGTCAGTTTAATGAAAGCCTCTAGGTAACGCGAAGAAGTTCGCTCTCAGCGGGATACCGACGACGCTGATCGTCTTTCAGCTCGGCCTAGAGAACCTTTCTCGAACCGGCTCGCGCGCTACGAAAATCACCGTGACACGATCCGTAGCGATCGTTGCCCAGTCGGTGCGCAGAATTTTAAAACAGATCGGTCGCCGCACACAATTTGCAGAACTTTACGGAAATATCAAGATTCTGTTTAAGAAAATTGCATTTTGAAAAACAAAATGCTTTCAAATGCAATATATTTATTGAATAATATTCCTGCTCGCGTAATAAAACGACAAACCGCGCGTTTCGACGTTACCGTAATTGTATTTCTCGCGACGACTGACGCAGCTGACGTAAACCTCTCGTCGTATCCACTAGCGAAATAATCCCGTAACATCGTGAGTAAGTCCGTGTCATTCAGAACGCGGAGGGAGGGGGAGGGGGGAACAATCGCGAGCGCTCCAGTTCTCTACGTCGCAATTTCCATTCTTTTCTCGCGTTGTGGATTTCAGCGGATACGAAATTTCCTCTTTCTCCACTCTCTTTCCACACAATTGTTCTCCCTTTCTGCTCGACGACGGGCGGAGTTGGAAGTCGTCGTATACACACATTTTTGGCACGCTAGAGCGGAAAAACAGAGGCGCCACGTGCGGGAGCACGGTGCTCACAGCTGTGCCCTTTCAAATATAAAGGAGAGAACATAATTTCCCCATCCCCTTTACTCCACCCGTCGTAAGCAAGACTGGAAGATACTGTGAGATATCGCCAGGTGCGCGTCTCGCGTAGGTGGCCGGGCAGACGCGATAGATTTACAGCAAATCATTTTACACGCCTATTGCGAAGATACTGCGCGTGAAATATCGCCGACATTAACTCACGAAAAAGTGACGCGGAAAAGGGGAGCGATGATCGTGTGCCATTATCCGCGATCCGTTTCGATATCATAACCGGATGGATTTGTATAAAAAGCGATAACGGGCAATCGACTTTGTGTTTAAGAAACAACACCCGAAATTCATCTCAAAAAATTGCTAAAAAAAAAGAGATCAGATATAAAGAAGACCTTGTACAAATTAATGTTTCTAATTAATACTTATGCAAAGTGTTTTTTTTTATCTCATATAAGAAGTAAAATAATGTTCCTATCATTTGGACAAAATTTCAACAAATTCGTACTTGAGTGATCAAAGGGGTCTGTTTGATTAAATTGTATCTCGCACAAATGCAACGCGCGCCCCAGGAGCGAATGCAATACCGCGTGTGTACGACTATAAAATTGATCGTCAATATGATTCACTCTGACTCATCAGCATATATCGCGTACGTATATGTGGTACATAATGTATATAACAAGGCTATGGTTTGCACGGAATTAAATTATACACATTGCGCTTCCCCAAATTGCTCGGAGCGAATACGCGATCTATGCGCGGTATAGATATCGTATGTGTGCGCTATTTTGTAATCTCATGCCGCTACAATCTTATTCCATAATACCTCGGATTAATCCCGTGAGAAAATACAAAGCGAATCGCCGCGTGAATTTTCAACGCGAACTGTTAAAGCACACATTTAATGCGCGATCTTATGTAATTCGCATTTGTAAAAAACCGAAAAAAAAAACTTGAGAAGAGCAATCGGATCGTGTTCGCGCGGTACACATCGCACAATCCTATATTTACTCGTAATCGTCATGGTAAAATTTCCAGGCACGTAGCATTCAAGGAAGCGAGTATATACTGCAGGGTCTCTTGCATTTTGCTGCCTCCAAGACAAATACATTGAGCGACTGCGGTTCGGCATAAACGAATTTCGCGGACATCACGCAAGCAAACGCGCGCGACACCGCTTCTCTCTCTCTCTCTCTCTCTCTCTCTCACTCATTCACTCACTCTGTCTCTCAACCCTCGAGCGTTTGCTGGGAGCGTTCACCGGCGCTCACCCAGTAGCAATCGCAACAAGAAAAACGACGCGCGCATCGGCGCGGGGCCCTCGACGGGTCTCTCCCAAAAGAGGGCCCCCGTCTCGGGGGCCTTTCTCGTGATCGAGACATGAAAGGTGAGCCGCTACGCGGCTGCCGGGTTACGCTCGGTTCCGACTCCGGTCGCGCCCAAAATCCCCCCTTGCCACATTGGTGAATGCGCGCGGGATAAGAAGAGACGACGAGGAGAAGGTCCACGAGAGGAGAAGAGATTCCGACGACGACGCATCGACGCGCGTGCACATACACACGCCACGTCGCGCCCGCCGTGCCGACACTCGAGACACGCGTCTCTTTTTATTTTCTTCTTCGCACTCGAGGAGGCACATTTTTCTGGAATTTGTCTGGCTGTCCGTTTGGCAAAAGGGCCCGGGCCCTCTTTGACCTCTCCGCCTGTACTCCTCTCCTTCTCCTTCTCTCGACTACGTGAGAACACGATCGTTTCGATCGATCGATCGATCGATCGATCGACTAGCGATTCGGTCGGTCGCAATTCGATCGACCATAACTGACATCCGAGTCGATTTGTTCGCCAAAATCGGGGGACGATCGCAGTTCGAACGATTCCCGGACTTCCTTGTTTCGTAACGAAAAGTCGAGATCACAGAAACGCGGCTACCTGTTCGGAAGGTTGGACCTTTGTATCATTAAATTGAACCGTTTTTTTTTTTTTTTTTTTTTTTTTTTTGACAGTCTTTCTTCTGCTGATATTTGCTGTTGACTGATGAGAGGAAGCAATGTGTAAAAATACAGAGAAAACACATTTGTAATCTTAATTATCTACTTCTCTCTCTCTCTCTCTCTCTCTTCGTAAAGAGAATCAAATTATTCCGCGATAAAAATGTTCCGCAAACAATTCATTTCCGACGTTACGCGATGTAAAAAGAGCAAAGTGCAAAATCACTTGTAATGCCACTCGTAAGAAGCCACTAAGAAACCGTACGTGAGCGCCTTACGCGGCTCCTCTCGAGCGCCAGCAAGTCGCGAAGCAATACGTCTCCCTCGAAGGGGACAACGACAAGACGAGGCGTGGGGAAATCTTTTTTTCTCTCTCTCTCTCTCTCTCTCTCTCTTCTCTACGGAGAGAGAAGGACTTTACTTCGACATTCGTCGCGGACTTTCTTGTTCGCGAGACGCTTTAAACTCGCAACGCGCCGACGAGTCGAGGAGCGAAGGCGGCGCGAGGTGAAAGGCGGCGACTGGAACGCGAAGGCAATCGCTGATGGAATATTAGCAGGCTCGTTGCGTTTTGCCGGTATCAACAATCATCATACTTCAGCTTGATATCCAGTGATTTGCCACAACGTCACGCCGGGAGGATGGTAATCGATACCGCGCGCGTTTTCTCGACGCGCGCTGATGCATCTCCTCCGCGCGTCCATTTACGGTTTGTATCCCTTCGCGTTCTACCAAGCTCAAGGATGAACCGCTACGTGATACGAGAGAGAGAGAGAGAGAGAGAGGCTTAACGCGACGGTAACGATGGTAACCGTTTCTAAAATCACGCTCTTTAACACTCTTTTTTGTATACAATTAATTTTCCTACTCTTTGTTATTAAATTTTTCTAATTAATACCCACCGAAGATGGCGACAATTCGGAAACGCCAAGAATTTCTCGACGGAATTTTAACTTCCGAGAGAAAAATGCTTTGAAATAGGTCAAAATAGAAACGATTGTGCGAGAGTTGACAGATGTTAATGAAAATGTGTAAGTGTACGCATTAATATTCATGTAATTACAACATGTGGCCGAGAAGGCGGTATGAAAACGACGGTAGGGTGGATTATACTAATATATTCACCGGGTCTGGATTAGCAACGTCAGTTTTAACTAGGCATAGGTGAGTAGTTTGGAATTGGTGCTTCGTACGATCCGCTTGAATCGCACCTGCCACCTGCGACTTGGTCAACGAGAAAGAACATCGGAAAAGGTGTAATTAAAAGTTCTCGTATCAAGAACTCTGGCAGCCTACTCTCCTACATGGACACACACCACGTAACGCTCTACCTACCCGTAACTCCGCGCACAAGCTATATATTTCTAGCGTAGTTGCGTTTTTTTGTTGTTTTTTTTTTTTTTATTTGCATTACTCGCGTTCTGTTAAATCTCTACGCTGTGAAATTTCTTTGAATATTAATTCAGCGACTGCAACCTAGTTGCATCGAAATTTTCGTGATCCGGTTAACATGATTTCGTTAACTGACGTTGCGATTTTCGCAACTTGATTGAATTCTCCTCAGGAAGGAAGTAAATTCGCTTCGCATAATTTTCTAACGCGCGAATTTCTGTGAGAACGGCTTGTAATTAAAAATTCACGACATTTGGATATCACGCGCGTCAAGTTTACCTCTCTCTGTCTGTCCCACGATATCCATTCGACCGTAATTACGGGCGCAATCGAAAAATCCAAGAAATCCATCCTGCCGGTACGCGACTGATACGTTTTCCACGGGCTCGGGTATAAAACGTTGGGGGCGGGAAAGCGGGAACGGAGGGGTGACCCCTGTCGATTCGCCTTCGTGGTCTTTTTGTCTGACCGTTAGTTTGTCCATCTACGACGTGCCTCGACCCTACGGTCAGATACAGACGAAAGACAGAGAGGCAGAGGTAAAAGGGAGGGCCAGGTGGTGCGGCCCGCGCTGATGCGATGATGTGATCGCGCCATATGCTGCGCCCTCTAGGGGGCTCAGCCATATACGCGCCTACTAATTAATTCCCAGGCCTTTGTTCTAACAGACACTATCGCTCAAATTATCCCCAGAAACCTTTGCTTTGCTGCGGCGCCAGGAACCAGTCCAAGGGATGCGTAATCTTCGTTGGCTCGTGACGAAAAAAAAAAAAAGCACGTGTAAACATCGCATACAAATATTTTTCATTTAAAGATTGTCGTGCGTAAAGATTCTTCAATTCTTCGCGTACTTGCAACGTTCGCGAGAAGAACAGAACGACGACGTAACGTGACAGACGTAATCTCGCCGTTTCTCACTTCGCGCTTCACTTTTGTGGCTTCTAAACCCAGGCGGGATCATTTCCACCTTGTCTTTACACACTTAACACAACTGTCCGCCTTCTTAAGACGCTTTACGACTTATAGGGTTGCCCGAGCGGCGGTCGAGATACGACAATGAGACTCGTTTCTCGGACGAGGACAAATCACGTCACAGGGCAAACAAAGCGCCGAGCTGTTTGCCGGAGCCCTGACTCTGCACACAGTACGAGAGCCTGCATAATAATTCTACAACGTCGTATAGCCGCAATACGACGATTACACACGTGTCCGCGCGCGCGCGATCACGCGACACCGACGACAATTAAGCAATTCTAAACTGCTCCGACTCGCGCACAGGCAATAATAGCGGACCTGATTATAACCGATGATTATGGCGTCTCCTAACAACGTCGCTCGTACGTAGTCCAGGGTCAAACGTAGAAAAACGTATATATACAGAAATATAAATACCTCCGTTTTTGCAACGAGTCGATAAGGGGGGTAGAAAAGGGGGTGGACTGGCTGGCTGCGTCCGCAAGGCAGGTAACCGCAAGGGTGGCTCGGCTACGAAGTACGGAGAGCTGCAGTGCCAGCCCGTGTAACCGACACCAGTCATTCGCCTCCCCCATTTCACCACCATGTTGTGCCACTTGTGCTCCCTGCCACACTCTCTGTCCCTTTTTCCCCACCCCCTCTACTAACTTTCCCTTGCCGATGTCGTGTCTGCCTCCCTTCTTGTGTTTCTCCGTTTCTCACTTCCTCCTTTGCCCGCTCTCGCTCTCTGCGAAGTTGCCGCGAGGCAAACTGTAAACGATATGTTGGCGCGTTTCCTATTTCCACATTTAATTCCGATCGCCGGATAATTTGTCCCCGCCCGTGAGAACCGAGAAGCGAGATTATCCCCCCGCGCGATCGCGCCAATAGGGTGCGGCTAATCCGCTCGTGTACGATTGCTTTTACGGGGAGAGAAACGGTTATCGAAGAAACGTAGGTACGATGCGATACGTGAGACTTGGCGCAAAGTGTTTCGCAAATAAAAGGATTATATATACGCAACGTGTATACACATGTACACTTTGATGACTGAACAGAGACACTTATTTCGCGGAATAAATTATGAATTCCGTCCGTATATCGTTTCTTAATGAGATGCAATCTCTCGATCTCTTGCGAATAATTATTTCGCAAGCAATCGACAATTGTAAAAAAAAATTCGATACCGCTGGCGGTCAGCTGCGCGCTAATAATTCCGGATTGCTGCTAAGTCGAAATTCCCGCAATCAAGATCCAACGTCCGGGAAAATAATTTCGCGATTCCGGACAGTGTCAGGATTAATTGGAACGACATTCGCCCGCTGTGCGGGACAACGGTATTACGGTGACGAGATAACGGAGTCGAGATGATTTATTTGGCAAAAAGAGGCGTCGCGTCTATAAGAGGAGACTGTATCTCTTTCTTCATATTTCGTGAAATATATATCAGGGGAAAGTTCTGATGTGGATGTCGCGATGTTTTTAATAAAGTTTGTTAAAACAAAACTTCAGAATCGCGTTTAACGTTGCAATCGACGACCAAGACGACGCCGTGTCTCTCTCTCTCTCTCTCTCTCTCTCTCTTCGCGCGCAATGTGCCGACATCAATCTCGGGGACGTCCGGCGGGACGGAACTTTTTAATCGCTCGTCATGAGAGCCGTCGTCCGATTATTTAAAGGAAGGGCCGCTTTTGTGACGCCCGACGGTCCCACTGACTAATAACGCCATCGATCAACCGGTGACTTCACACGGCGCATTTAATGCGCCGTGATGCCGTCATGATACGCGTACTTTGAATTAGTTCCACGACGATCAGAGGTCACGGACGTGTGCGCGGGTTCGTATGTATGTACATATATATGTATATATACATATATATATATATATATATGTATGTATATAACGCGCGCGGATCTCTTTTCTGGATCGAATTCTTCGCTCTCCGTCCCGACGTAATTGGGCCACTCGGCGCGCCGATAAACGTTCGCGGAATTTTTTCAGATCGGTTCCACGACGGGCCGGGAGAAACGAGCCGAGAAATCAAGTCCTTAAGTAGCACCGACCGTGCATTATTCTCGAACCGAAAAAATGTGTTGCCGCGTTACTTATCAAGAGAGAGACAGAGAGCATTAACGTACAAAACCACGCCCGAAATAACGCGAGTTTGGGAAAAGAGCGCGAATTTGAAAAAAAAAAAAAAAAATGTGTGTGTCGAAATCTAAGAACGATCTTTTCCAGCAACAGGTTTTTTGTTTTGTGCTGTAACGGCATACTTTCTGTAAAGATTGAGAGACTGTGAAACTCAACGTGCAACCGTTTGGATTTCCAAGAAAACGCAAAAGTCTGCAAGCGTTGCGCAATAATAATAGCGAAATCGTCACTTCCTGCTTGTAGTCGAAACAACAATGAAAGGAAAACTGTCGGCGCGACGATAAAACCTCACACACACACACACATTCCCGCGCGAATTATTATTATTTCTTTTTTTTTCTCATACGCGCACCGTATAGTAGTACTACACACATTTACGCGCGCTTTTCTGAGCGTTTCAAACGTGGAGCGTTTCTCGGATATTGCGCACAATACAATGCGCGCTTTCACCAGTCATTACTATTATGAAATGCATCAGCGTAGTTCGTCCCTGGTTATTAAAAAGTTCGGTTACATCAACCGGCAATTAAAACGAATTATTGTAGGCGGCAATGGAACTGCGGCAAGTTGTGAATGTAGAGACACGCTCTCGGCCTATATCCAGTACAAATGCGGTTTTATTCAACTTCCTCTCTCGCGATCGCTTGATTACAGACTATTAATCGCGTACAGAATAAAATAAAAAAAAAATAAATAAATAAAACAGCGAAATAAAAATTTAAAGATTATTTGTCGTACCTCGTAGTTCTCTCTAAGTTTCGCAATTTTATTTAAAAAGAAAATAATAATGAGAGATGACATCCGTGGTGATTAATTCAATTTTAATTTTAAAATGTTTAATTTTACTGCATAATTGAAAAATAATGATTGCCGAGGGATGTCGTATCATTATCATAAGCGTGCAAATACAATATTCCTTGACATGTCACGCCGAATCACGAATCGAGCTGTCACGAATCGCGTCACAAGTCGCGGTAATCTCGGAATCGACGATCAACGTCAAGAACTCGCGAGGCGTCGCGATGACTGCGATTCAAGCTCGCGGCATTTCTTCCACACGAGGCGAATGTGTGAACGCTCTCGGGGTTATGCATGACACGCGACGAGCGTATCGCGCGCTCGTTCAGTCGGTCAGGAGTGCAAAGAACCACCACGCGCTTTTGTTATCGAAAGATTATCGCGCGCGCGGGTGCTTCCCCCCCTCCTCCCCCCCAACGTGTTACGTCCCGCGACGAAAAGTCGTGAGGATCGCAAAATAATAATGGCGACTGATGAACAAATCGATAAGCCATCGGGTCGACGAATCTGAGTAGATTACGAGTGGCGGCGAAGGCGCATGACGAACAATCACTGCGTGATGCTTCATATTTTATCGCGGACAGAAGTCACGTGTTTCCGGTAGAACAAACGATTTGATCTCGCAAGTCCGGTCTATCGAATCGACATTTTTTTTTTTTTTTTTTTTTTTTCCTGTCTTTCTTCGGTATCTCATTGTTAAAAAGAGAAGAACAAAGAAAAATAAAAAAAAATGCAGACTAACTTTAACTTCCCCGTTTTTTCGGAATGTGTCGACCAAGAGCGCAATGATCGGTTCGCGCGCGCGCGTTTCGGGCGCTCTCGTTTGCGGGATTTCAGATAGCATCGAAGGGGGCGCAGAGCGCGGGGGTGAAAAGCTAAACGAGCGGGCACATGCAAAGGTGTCTTGTTCACTGGGTCAGGAGTGGCAAGAAACCTTCCGGGTTTCCAGCTGATCGCGGACATAGCGTGGCGTGGCGTGGCGTGGCGTGGCGTGTCGGCTGGCGTGATGCGTGTGCGGTATCCGCGCGCGCGCGCGCTCGCGCACGCCGTGAAGAAGAGGGAGAGCGAGAGGTTCTCGGGGCAAGTTGCGGGGAGTCTTCGCGCGCGCGGATATCGTGGATCCGGGTGTCGTGTCCCTCGCGACGTCCGTGCGGATACCACCTTTGGAGGTGCCGTGCGTGCAGGTATACCTTCTCTCTCTCTCTTTCTCCCGTTGCATCCCTGTACACGCACCGCGTGTACACGGGCGAAGTGCGCGCGATCGCCTTCGCGTGCTGAACGTTCGAGCCTATGAACGTTACATCCGGCGCGGAAGAATCACGATTCGTCCAAGAGAGTTCGGACGACAAGCGCCTCCAAGTCGGGGAGGCGTTTTGCTTGACGGTCGGCTAGCATGACGTGACACGTGCAAGTTAAACCATCAATGGCCGATTTGGGTAATCGATACAACGCTAAATTGGGGAAATAAAACCGTGTTTTCGCGCGAGCGCGCTTACAAAGTCCTAAAAATAAATTTCCAGTAGAAACCGTATACGGATCGAATTTTATTTGGAAGAGAAACTGAGAATGTCTACACAAATTATTGTGTGTCGTGACTGTGAATTGTTAATGTTTAATTAAACTAGTGCGAAAACGAAATTCGATGGGGGAGGGAAGAGAGAGAGAGAGAGAGAGACCTTTATCTCGCGTCAAACAATCATTTTTGCTCCCTCGTATAGATAAAACCAACAAGATACAGTAATCTATTACACGAGATACGAGCCCATTTGTGTGAGAAAACGTTAAAATTGGCGGAAAAAAAAAATATCAGGTTCGTTTAATTAAAATTTCTCGATCGATCTATCGCGATCTATCTATCTTTTCAAGCTTATCCGAAAATCTATCCCTCCCTTCTGCAATTTCCCGCGTGTTCTTCCGCGAACGGATGATGATTGTTATCCCGATGGAGCGTGTGTGTGTGTGTGTGCGATTTGAATTATAAATCTCGATGAAATTAAGACGGCCTCATTTCGCGATGCATAAAGCACGTAATTGCCCCCCTCCTCCCCTCGACGACGGCGGGACGGCCGTGAGCGGCGCAAGTTTAGTTTCTCTCTCTTTCTCCCGGAGTCCATTCGCGGATCGATGGATGTGTGTGTGTGCGCGCTGCCGTCGCCGTCGCCGCCGCCTGGAAAAACGTAAATCCTGATTCGGTCGGGACGAACGGCACGCCGCTTCCTCCTAGCTCTCGGCCTTTATCGCATAAAACGCTTAAGTTATTTACTATCACGCGGGCTCGCCGCCAAATTGCACGTTATTGCACTTGCGTCTAGACTCGCTTCTAAGGCTGCAACATCGAGCGCAATTAAGCGGTCGGGCGAAGGAGAGGGATCTAATTCTTGCGAAGTAGATTTAAATATTAAAGAGAAAAGAGTCAAGCTGTAAAACACACGCGCGGAAAACATTCATTCGCGCAACCGATTTTAGAACAATGTTCTTTCGCGAGAAAACCGCGTGTGTCCACGATCGAGACACATTCGACAATAATTAGTCGAAGACACATCCTCTCTGTCCTTGTAGATGGAAAAGAAATGATAACACACCCCGGAGTGATTTGTGTATCGCGATGGATTATCAATAAAAATGCGTTTCTGTGACGACGACGACGACGACGACGACGACGTCGGGGCGTCGTCGTGTGTGTGTGTGTGTTAATAACCTTGGACTGTGTTACGCGGCGAAATGAAGCGAGCGCTGATTACCACGGTCGTTAATTTCTGGTTAATATACCCAGCGCGGTAAAACACTCTCTCGCTATACGTAACGCTATGTGTGCGTATAAATACACGCTGAGGAATTAGAAGGTCGTCCGTAAAGTATGTTACGATACCATCGCGCGAGAGAGCGATATTTATATCGGGACGATACTGTCTCGGATTACAGAGAGCGCGAGAGTTACGGGTCTGTGGGCATCACCCGTTGCTTGCAACGGCCATGTGCGATTTCGGTTTCGGGACATAAATGTTTCCGCGAGCGCTCGTAATCGCGAAAGAAAAAGTTACGATTTCACGCTCGTAAACCCTCTCTCTCATCTCTTTTCGCGTCGTATACACTCCGCTCTCGCATCGCGAGAAGGATTATTTACACACGGTAAAGAGAGAGAGAGAGAGAGAGAGAGAGAGAGAGAGAGAGAGAGAGAGGTCCGCCGATTCCTCAATAAAAATCAAATTGGACCCGCGGTATAATTGGTCGACAATGCGATGCGCGCGAGTTGAGAAACACATTTTCTGTTGTTTTTTTTCTTTTTCGTGTCCTGAAGGAGAAATGCTTTCCAAAGAAGTCGCGAGAGAACGCTTCCGGTGTGTCGGCGTAAGAAAATTGCAGCGCCGGACTTGATACGCTGGATGAGATTCAGCTATTGTGAATCTAGAGAGAGAGAGATGCTATCGTTTTTCACAATCTTTCGCGCATATATTAATTTTCTCGTTTAACGCTCGTGCTCCTCCACGCTATTCCGCGCAATTAAAATTAATGATCGCGAGCAACCTCTTCTGGACAGAAACAATTACGGCCGGCGCCGTATATATACGCGCGCGCGTCGAACGTTTCCGTAACGAGACATTTGCGTTACCGATGTTGTACAGGTAAATGTGCGGACGCATAAACCGCGCACGCCCTCCGCACTTGAGCGCCTCGACAAAGAGATGGTCGAAGTTTTCAAGCGAGAGAAAAGAAGCGCTCGCGAACCGCTCTCGTTACCAAGAGTGTGTTCTCTCGTAACGAAGTTCGTAACGAGAAGGGTTCGAAACCGGCTTTGCGATTCCCGTCGTCGCGATGAAAAGGCGGATGGAAAAGATCATCGCAACGAATGCGCGCTCGTTGCTGATAATAATTACTAGTTGTTATTATTACACTCCAATTCGCGGGATTCTATCGGTTACGGGAGCGCGTCGATCGCAATCACCGGGAGTAGGTACGCCCGATTCATATTCATGTGCGCGCGGAATTATTTATGTGCCGCTAACTGATATTTTATTTATAGATATATGCTACAGTTGCCGCGATAAAATTATTTTTCTTCCACGATAGAGACATTAATTTTTTGCATAATTTTTTTCTTTAAAAAAAAAATTATTTGAAAAATTGTTTTTTCAATAGACACAGAAAGGTTTATTTAGATTGTTAATCCTCAAACAAATTCCGATTGCGTTAATGGTTTTTTTTTTTTTTATTACTTTGACACTCTTGTTTGATCATTTGATACACACACTCGGTACGAAGAGGCAAAGGAGAAATTAGCGATTTCCTAAGAAAGATATCTCCTGTTAGTTGTTAGCATGAGCTGCCAGCCAGTCCGGATAGCGATCTTCTCGGCCGCGAGCTCAGCGACCATGAGTGTGTGTGTGTGTGTGTGTGTGTGGACTGAATATTTTTCATATGAAAAAATTGAGGTGAAACGCGTATTTCAGAGCGAAGGCGAAATTTTTTCCTCGCACGCACATTGCATTTGTAAATATTTACGAAGACGAGATTTAAAGCAGACGCAACCAACAAACTAGCGCGGTTATGATTTCGCGCTCTCCGGTCATCACTAGAAAAGCAACTCGGCGCGACGCACACGCAAACACGCGGTCCGTTCGATGCGATCCCCGATGCGGGGATAAGTCAGACACGACATAATTTAACTTGTGATGGCTCGGCTCGTATCGAGACTCGCGATATAGCCCCGATCGCTCCGCGTTACGTTGTGATTACGGCTGCTGCCGACGTGAACGCGCCCCGATATGAAAGGAACGAGCGACGCTGAATAACTTGTCATTAAAAAGCCGTCTACGTCATTCCTCTCGAGTAATCAGGGCTGTCAAGCGACGCCCAGAAAAATTCGATATAAACAATATCAAATAGTTTGAGAAAAAAATGCGCCCGCATAATTAAACACGCTGTTTCACGAACGCTGTTTCACGAACGCACCTTCTCCCTCGTGATAAAATATAAATTAAAAATTATAATAATTAACAATGACGGGGATGACTTTTCGTCAGTTATTTTATATCTTTCGCAACGCAATTACGCGCTTTTCTGCAAATTTACGAACCGAGCACTTGGCTTCAAAAATTTAAGTTTTTTTTATTATTACTGCTGTGAAATACAGCGCCGACAATAAGAGCATGTAATCCTGTTCGAGGCTGCATAGACGCGCGTCCGATGCAACCGACTGACAGATGCGGTGCAACGAGTGCAACGAATTGTCCATTCACCTGTCGGACGCGTGGAGAGAGAGAGAGAGAGAGAGAGCCCGGCTTTCAGCGAGACCGCGCTCTCGGTAAGAAAAAGAAAGAAAAAAAATAATTCTCGCGGGGAAATGCACGGGAGGAAGAGAGGGGATGCGTCGAAAAGCTGAATATACGTCTTAATTAACGTTGAGCAGATTGCGATCGCCTTCATGCAACTCAAACAACCGCGACGCATTTTTTTTCTGCCCCACGAGAGGAATGCGTTTCGAGGGACGGATGCGAGAGTTTCGTTCGCGAGAAAGACGAACAGCCGAGGCGTTTACATGAAAAACGCTTCCAATTAAAATAAAAATACAAGAAGATTACGTAGCGAGAATTTAGCGCGTGAGTATATTTTGCGGCTCGCACGCAATATTTCATTGAGTCTTTCCGCCGAGTTTATTAATACAATGTATGTACATGGCTACAAATGTCAGTACGATGTTCGAGTCGTAACGATTGTAAATCATCGCGAGATAAAAATTATTATTCTCTCTCTCTCTCTCTCTCTTTGTGTGGAACACACACTTTAGAATCGCAAATACATACTTTGAGCGGAAGAAAAAAACAGCTTTTCGACTCTCGCAAGTTCGGAACATTGCAGAAACGCGAAACAGATCACATCGGCCGATTGGCATAAAACGTCAAAATAAAAATACAAAATGCACCAATTACGGGAAACGCGCGTGTGTGTGTGTGCGTTAGATCGCGAGAAAGAGAGACACGGCAAGGAAAACGAGATGGCGGGGTTATAGGTAGAGAAAGAGAAAGAGAGAGAGAGGGAGGATTATTCTTAATTAAAATGATTGCCGACATTACGGTTAAACTCTCGCAATTATGATCCCCTTCCTTCCATAAAAGCGTTGCTTGATGCCAGTTTGATGTTCGTTGTATTTTCAGCTAATAACAGTCTTACGCTCCGCGTCATTCTTATCGAAGTTCATCATCCCGCGACGGCAGGACGCCGATACGAGCGCGTTGTGACGGGCATATCGCCGGCTAATTCCAATAAACTTGATTTTGCCCTGGCGTGAAAAATTTCGCGCGTTTTTTTTCTTCTTTCCCATATTTTTTTATTCCACCACTTTGGCTACTAAAACCGACGACGACTCCTTCGAGTCGTCGGCGAAGGCGGCGAAACGCTGTCCGTCTCGTAACTGTATCGCGACGACTATATCGAGGCGCGACGAGGCGGAAGAGAAAAAAGGCGACGCGACTAAGCACTCGACTCGCGACTCCAGCACTTGATCGGACGCGGAGAACGCGGGGGGGG
>QVNW01003609.1:0-26538 GCA_014825475.1 Pseudomyrmex flavicornis
TATTCAGGGCGCGAGGAGGACGGATCTAACGCGGGAACGATTATTCCGGCGGTGCAGGCTGCGCCGACGAATCATACTGACTTGGCGAGACAAAAGGTTAAAAGTCAATAGATTCCGGCGCGACATTACATTAGAACTGATCGGAAAAGAAAGATTGACGAATGTTCAATTATCGATTATTATACATCTACACGTACAGGCAATGGCAAAATTATGCCACGATCTATTATTAATCTACGATTCCTAAAATAGTGTATACAGTTTGATATTTTTCGCCGGCTTATCATACGCTCTGAAAAATAGTGCATATCCTCAGTTCTCTTTGAAAGAGACTCGACCGCTCGCTCTTCTTCTCCGTCTTTGGGATCTTCCACCCAAATCAAAGCCGCAGTAATAAGCACCCCACGGCGCCGTGGAGTCCGAAGGGAGAAGGAAGGGATGAAGCGAATGAGGTAGTTGTTGGCAAGGAAGAGACTCTCCCCGAGTGGTCATACGTGCTGGACCGAGTAGTCGGATAGAGGAGTGTGATGCATTATTGAGTGGACTGCGGCGGGGGAGAGGGAGTGAGACGATGTATAATCGCACACATCCTCATCCGTCTGCTAATGGACTCCGTCTACCCGTTTTGAGCCCCGTATCTACATCCACGTCTCCTCCTCGCCTCCGACCCACTCTCCTGACGCTCCGGTGTTAGCGGACATCGTGATATTTTCGCTGCCTCAAGATTCATCCGCGGAGGGTGTACGTACCGGCAGATATACGTAGATGCTGGCACGTACGGCGAGCGCACACATCGCTGCGTGCGCGAGAAAATGTGCGACCAGTAGCGTAACGAGTTTATGTTTTTCCGTGTGATGACGAGAGTCTCTTCTCGTGAAAATTGCTCTCATCGCTTTCTTCGAATTAAATTCGTATTAGGATTTTCTACACCGATTGTTTTTGGAGGAAAGTACACGATGTGTTAATCATATACTGAAATCGTCTTCCTATCTGGGAGATAAGATTTTTATAAATCGTAACAGCAAATGCAAAATTAGAACAATCTAAAATAATTTTTTATATTACTTAAGTTTTTTAAAGCAGCATACGTGGAAGAAGATACAAAAAAAACACGCTAGAAGAAGTTTATATTTTATTTTATCTCATATGAAGTTTAGTTTCCGCATTAGAAGACTTTTATTAAGACAATTGCTATCAACTTAACTCTTTTTCTTACATTTCCTACATATCACATTTACATATTATACGTTATTAATTATATAAAATTGTGATTGTCTTTGTTCAACTTCATATCTAATTTCTTTGTATAAGAGGCGCATTGTCTAACATGACAAACAATCGACCGCCATCATCCGAGGTCAAACAAAACGCGCGGAAACATTTCCTCATAAAAAATACACGCCGCAGTCATTTGCGTTATGAAAGTATCCGCGGCGTTATTTACGATTATAGTTGTGACGGATAAACCGGTCGCATTTCCGCGTCGGCTAATTATCTCACGGCGGAAACGAAAGGGGCTCTTGCGCCCCGGCGCAACCCTTACTTCTACGCCACTATTCCCGCATATACCTGCGTGCGTCTCCACGTACGTACTTTCACGGACACCAGAGACGCGTTATTATTGGATTACATTTTTAATCCGCCCTCTCTCTGCCGCCAGCGCCGCCACCCACTCTCTCTCTAACAGTCCGCCGTCCTCTCCAACCCCTCTATGCCCGACGTCGTCGCAGGTAGGTACGACCCTGCGGCGCATCCTCTACTTTCGTATTCCGAATGGAATTACTATGCAGGAGATTTCATTTGTTATATATGCGCGCTACAAACGAGCGCATTTTCGCTTAGGTTAATCGAATTATGGAGAGACTGCGAGCAATATATGCATTTTAAATCCATGCCACCTTTCTTATGTGTGTGTGTGTATGTGTATTTGTTGCGTTTTACCGTCGACAATTATATCGATGAATTTGTCTTCCGATTTATGATATTGTACTTATCTTTAAGAATTTCTTGGGTTCCGCATCGCTGTATATTATATGTATATACATATTATACAGGACGGTTCTCTGCGTGTACAACCGTATGATATACGTATAAGTAATGCATAAGATAGTGAAATATAATTTACGTACAAATAGCAAGATAAATAAAAGTAACTAGCGAAGCTATTATAATATTCAAATCCTTTGGACTGAAATAGGGAATTCCGCGTAACAAATTTGCTTTAAAATATTGCGCACTCCTTTACGTCTTCTGACTTCGTTACATCTGCCGGTCGATTGTGTAATATTTCTGTTCGCCTCATAAAGACGCCACGCTAACGATACAGAATTACGCATTAGGCGGCATTAGCCGCGTATAATTCAGTCATACGTGATACTTACTGATAATACAACGTATTTTTATTGGCGCATTAACGAAGCCGCAATTGTATCGTTAATGAAACGACTATCGCTACCACAGGTCGTTCTTCGTGCCGGTTAACGGGACATTCCACTTCAACCGTGATGCGAGGATCCCGGTCGCGATATACCATTACACGCACAGCCCATAATCTTGTTTATATTCTCAGATTGATCGAAACAATACAGATTTGATTCGCCGTGATATTCACGACGGAAAACAATCGATTCTTATTGTATAAAATAAAATGCACGAGAATACGATGTCATACCGTTAGACGAACTCGCGCGCGTCGGGTCAAACGTTAATTTAGACGTCGCTCGGGAGAAAAACTTGCTGCTTCTTCAGTGTTGTATCAAGCCATTCGGTTTAATAACGATTGACACGCATGAGTCGTAAGATTGTTACACATGGAGCTCGTAATGCGGCTTTTAACAAGTCGTGTTCGAGCACCATATCGCTCTCTCAACGAGTGGGAGGGGAATAGCTTCCTTCCTCACTCAAAAACCTATAAAAACGTCAGCGGTTCTGACTTCTCGAAGGATCGTTACGTCCTCCTCGTTAATAACCGAGGCCGGTTGCCTTTTCGATCCGGGCGTCGTGCTAATTAGTTCCTAACGCTGAATACGAGCGTCCGCACAACGCCCGCCGTTTCCATGGAGTCGGCTTTACTTTTCGCGCACAGCTTGAGTCCCGTTTTCATCGCGATGATCGCCTTGCAAGGACTCTCGCGTTTTCGAATCGCTCGCACGGAATAATATAATGAAACCGCCGTATGTGTCGGAAAGGATCCCACTGGAGTTGTTAAAACGGTACGCGGCGACAGTTTCTCGTGAATTCTGTCGCTCCGAAAACACGCGAATTTAATTACTTGATATTGTTAAATTCGCGCTGTACTGATTAAAATGTAGATACTAATTGTAAACTGCGTTTGAAAAATTGCCAACATTTCTAATATTAAAAAAAAAATTATTAAAAGTATTTAATAAACTAATACAAAATAAGAAAAAGCTCGAATGTTTCTAATTATTTATAGCGAAGCTCGAAAACAATTTATCTAAACTTTATCTATTAAAATTGGGATTTATTTCTCTTCAGTGTATATATTTCGTTGCTTTTATCAGATACAAATGTCAGCATCTAATAGAGGAATATATGATTCAGTTGGCTTAAGAGTCGACGAACGATAAGTTCCGATTTTGGACAATCATCTTTAAAGAGGTGCTCGTGCGCGACGGTTCTGTCGGCGGGTTAACGGGAGGTCGTGAGTCGACACAAAAGTTCCTATCCGTCGTTATATCGAACAAGACGATGACTGTTCAGTTCCTGATATACGTGACTGCGACACAATGGGACCGTGCTCGCCTCGTCGACGTACCAATCGCTGCCCTGTCACAATACGATCGGCCGTGATCACTCACGAATGAGACAAGAGTGACGACGTATGGGCTACCGTGCGCTGGTCCAGAAAGCGTCTCGACCCCTATTCAGCGTCTCTAAATTACAGCGCGCAGTCACGATCGCGCGCGTGATCGTGATTCCTCGCGGTGGATTTGCCCGACGACGACGACGACGACGACGAGTGGAGTTTTATACGATTCACGCTTCATAAGCATACACACAATGAAATATACGTAACGCTCCACCGAATGTGATGCATTAATAATTCCGAGATAAGAGAGCTGGTCTTGCTCTTTAGGGACTAATTACAGACAATCGCGCGAAGCCAGCAGCTGTTACTAATTAATTTTTATCGGATTTATTGCGTTTTCAAAAAAAAAAAAAAAAAACTACTAATTCTATTTTAAATATATTCTTCAGATGTAGATGTTTTGTTAAGATTTTGTGTAATACGTGGATTATATTAGTGTTTACTTGTATGAAGAGGAAGAGAATTATCATCGCGAGAGAAGACAGAAAACAACAATTCTGTTTTAAGTGTGTTCACAATCAGATGTAGATGTTTTGTTAAGATTCGGCGTAAAATTATGTATTATACACACGTGGACTACATTAGTGTCTGCTTGTTTTGAAAAAAAGAATTATTGCGAGGAAAACATCATTGCTAGTGTGATAATCGCGACAATTTAGGCCGAAACAACTGTTATGTCGGTTCCTTTCTTTCATAGTTCCTCTTTGCGGCGCCCACAATACTTGGCCTCGTTAATCGTTCACTGGCGCAATCGTGATTTGTATCTCGTTTGGAGATACTGATGAAAACATGATTTTCACGGGAATCAGGTGTGCTTAATTATAGCTGAACAATACGCGCTGTGATCGTAATTAAAGAGCTGCGCCTGTTTCGAATGTAATTCATTTTTTTATTTCATTAATTTATACAAACGTTAAGAAATTCATGCATGTAGAAAAATAATTGTGTCGATGTTTCTATCATTCTTTTTATTGCAAAATAATTCTTTTCTTCGTTTCGTTAAAGTTACATTTGCTTTGCATTGCGTAATATTAAAAATCAGCTTACACTGATGTGACATACTCTCTCTCTCTTTCTCTCTCTTTGCGTGTCTTCTTCAGAAAATTACTTCTCTCCGTAGGTTAATGCGCGACCGGTCAGAATAGGCAGGGCCAGGGTGAACAGGATATGACCTCCCTACAAAGTGTCCCTTCGCCGTCGCGGATCTGCTATATATGCCAAAATGAGCCCACTTTGACTGTTCAACCACTATTGCAAGTCGTGTCTCGGCCGCTCATCTCGGAAATTACTTCCGCCATGACATTGTCGTTGTCGTCCACTTTCGTCACGTATGCAAAGGACTCCATCACGGGGCAAGTCCGTTGAAGGAAGTCGCTCCCTTTGCCCGGCAATATTTGCTATTATTCTTTCATTCCCAGTCACTAAAGGCAATATGCGACACGTTCTGACGCTGGTTTATTATTTTCTTTTTGCTTTTAGTTGCCCAACACACAAGCTTCTCGCATTTGCATACACAAAATAGATTCTTGTGCCTTTACGCTGTCAGTAAAAGAATAGGTATACGTGTGTGAGGATGTGGAAGTAAAAAAACAAATAAATAAATAAAAAACAGAAATTTAAATCACTTAGAGAGAGCCAATTCCAGTTATTGATGTGCAACCGAAAAGGATAGTTAAAAGCGAATAAATCACATTGAGTTGGTTCCAAATCGAGCCGACCTTGAAGTAAAGTCTCGTTAGAATTCCGAAATGATCTTGCTGGAACCCGCGGCAGTAGGATCGTTCTTCGAAGGTGTCTGCAAGATTTCAAGGGCGGAGCTCGTACCGCGCGGCTCGATCGCGGCTTCTCTCGCTAAACCGGTCGTTATCCTTACAGTTATAGATTGACTCTCGTTAGCGCCGGCTATTTGTTTTGTCAAGTGTGTGAGAACCGGAACTACATCACCAGCATCTGCATCGCGTTCAGTCTGCGCTAGACTTTCGGAATTTTCTCGATGATTAAATTAATTTCCCCTCGATTTTAGAATACCATTAGTATAGTTTCACAAGTAGAACTGAACGTAACAAACGTCAAAGGTAAAAATAATCGACGAACGTTACGAGGAAAAGAATAATAACCGCGAAATGGAAGACGAGTGGGTCTACGAAAGGAAGAGCGCGGCAAAGCAGTGATTTGTAGAGGGCAACGTGCATGACTATGGCAACAATGGCGTACAGGAATCTGTCAATCCACATACACGTCTTCCATGAAGACTGCTTCCTCCTTGAATCACATAGAAAACGGCCGGACGCCGCATCGCAGCTAATGACATGCGTCATGACTTTTCTTCGTGTGAGCGACGTTCAAAAAAACCAAACGAATATATATGTATACACATGCGCCGACGTGTTTTATCTGTTCGTATCTTGCTTTTCGTCAATGCTTTCTGGTACACCGCGTAAAACACCCGGTTGCCCTTCTTCCTGCTTGGATATGATTAATATAAAATAAATGATTGCCCGGCATCCGGTCTCACAGAACCAACCGAGCGGATTCTTGGCCCCTTACTCTCGCCTCTTTTATTCTTTTCACGAAACATTCCGCGTAATTTGTCGGTCAAGTCACCATGGCTAGTTTCACGTCATTTCATGGTCATTGTCCAGGCGAATTGTCGAAGAGCGCACTTCCGATCTGCCGGCCGATTCTCCGCAATTGCACTTTTTTCGCAACCGGGAATGCTTTGAGAGTCGTAACGTTCAGTGGATAAGTAGATGAGTTCAGACATTCAATGACTTATTGCATGCAAATGTCAAGCAATTGTCGTTCGTATTCTGAAAAATGGTGCTTCCAACAATTTCTAAAATATTTTATGTATCACAAACTTGAGAAGCAAACATTTACTTTTGTTTTTCTTATAAATTTGATTTTAATTTCTAAAACAAAAAAGCAAAAAAATTTCTTTTATTTTACAAATCGCCATTGTGTTACAACATGAGCTGTGTGCCTCTATATAGCCAGGACTCCGGAAGAAAATCGAATAAACTTGTTACAGAAACCGTCGTACCAATTCAAAGAAAGACGTGTAGACCCGAACAACGAATTTCCAATGACGGGAAATCCTTTTTCCCCTCGTAACCCGTGTAGTCGTTGAGGGATCCTCTCGCAGGGCAGTGGAACGGGAAAGGAAACGGCGTGATTGGAAAACGTGCAAAGGTTGGCTGGCTCGTGTCTAGACGGGGGTTTTCGAAGGAAACGGTACGCGTGTCGAGAAGGCCTGGCGAGGACGAAAAGGACACCGGTGAAGGAGAGAGCGAAGAAGACGAAGAGATCTCCCGAAGGAGTTCTCTTTACCCTCGCGACCTCAAACCGAACGGTGGCGGTGGATCCCTTAAAAAACGGATTTACAACCTGTTGCTGGCAGAGCCACTTAAAGATTCCCCTCGATATTGAAAGAATATCCGAAAGGAGAGAGAACAGGTCGACACGACTCCGCGCTCGTTTCTCAATACCTTGTAAATATAAAAAAAGCCCGAATCTCGAAGTGAGAAACTGCTGGTACGAGGAAGAAAGCGGAAATAGAGAAATTTTTTTCATCGACAAACGTAAATTATATGTATAAAGCATCGACATTTATTCTGAAAAAAAAAAATCTACTTTTCCGCCACGTGTTTCATCGCGGAATCAATTACTTGCGCAATGACTTCCGCGCGATTAATTGCGGTGCGTTTCGCGCTCGGAAAAACGGTTTTACCAGCACCGATGTGTCGACACATTGGCGCTGAAATTGCTGGCGCGGCGTTATACGAAGTCAACGGCCACGCGTCAATTAACCGCACACAGCCCGATGAACAGTAGCGCCACGTATATCCGCCGATAAATCAGGTAAACGGAATATTTCCCTGATTTCCGACGCGCCGTTCATCTTTGAACGGGGTCGGCGGTGTAGCTGCATCCGCGCGTGTAATTCTCGCCTCCAGCTTGTCAATGGAGCGGCGGTGAACGCGGGAGTGAGCTCGAGTACGCACCGTACGCACCCCCGTATCGGGGAGTAGAACGCGCAACGGGTAGCGGCAGGCAACGTCGGCTCGATTTTGCTATTCATTAGAGCCGTCAGTGGGTAAACAAACGGTGGGTACTCGCGTGTACGGATATGTGATTAACGTGGAGGCTTCGCGTAACCGCTTCGATATCATGTGAGGATATCATGAGAGGAAGAGAGTGAGTGAGAGAGAGAGAGAGAGAGAGAGAGAGAGCAAGACAGAGTGAACTACACACGTACAGGCACATCACCCCCGTGGACATCCCAAGCGCGCGTTTCCCACGAAAATGTATTCCCGGCACTTCGGATGAAGGCCATCGATTGGTTGAATTCGTCTGAGAACTCATATATTTATTGAAATAAAAAAAAAAAAAAGCACATACGCGCACTTTTTTCTCGTTTCCACTCTGATTAATTACGCTTGCATGCGATTTGAAGAGCGCATTGACTAACAAAATACAACAACCGAGACTTTTAATAAATCCAGTCCGAAACACGATGTCGATCATAGAACAACGAACAATCGGAATATTCCCACGTTAATATTTAGAGTGCTTTTAATTTGCTCAAGTAATAGTGCTTGTGATGATTATTATCATACCTCCCTAACCAATTAGCGGCGCAGAGATATCGTGTTTTCGGTCACTGCCCAAAAACAAAAGATATCGCGCACCACGCGGGGCGATCATCGTGAATATACTATCCCGTATGTACATCACACGACAAAGTGTTGTTATACTAACGGAAGTCTCACGAAATACTTCATAGTAATAATAACACGAGCGTTCGCGTTCTTCCTCTATCTTACGGAAGAAGCACGAAAAGTAATAATATCACACACGAGTATTCTTCGTCCTCTGATTGGAGAGCGAATCAAAAAAAAAAAAAAAAATCGTCTATTAATCCGCAAAAAAGAGATCTCGGTATATTCGTAGTCATTTTTTTTTTTTCAGACAATAGTAAACTAAAAATGAACCGCGTGTCGACGTAATTTATCGTCGTTGCGGATACGTGGCGTTAATACAGAAATCCGCTATGTCAATTGTAACGGGGGAAAAAAAAGCGACGGAGAAACGTTTATATTTCTCACAAAGCGCTTCTCTCTTGACACATCCTCTCCACACCATTCTCTATACGAAGAGCGCGAAGCCCATATTTTTGCTCGGTATCGGGAAACACGTTCGGGACGGTTTGCAACCATCGTTCCCTCGGGAAGCTATCGGCTCGCGTATCGAGAGGAGGGCGAGTGGATTCGGGTGAAGAGGGGCGCATGCAACAAGTAGTTCGGTTTTCAAAGCCCATTGAAATTGATGGCTTTCCCATACCATGACAAACTCACTCTCTCTCTCTCTCTCTCTTCATCTCTCCATCGAGCTGGCGGCGGTTCGCGGACGAGCTTACAATACACCAAAGCTTTTATCGATATTGCAACGGGATGGAAGGAGAGGGCGATGCGAGAGTGGAACGAGCGCGGAAAGTCGATGGCGGGGAACGAGGGAAGCTTACGGCTTTTATTACTGCATTTTCACCTTGTCACGGCTTCTCGCTTCGACACTCTTTACAAGCTATCGAACGTCGAGCTATTTGCCTTCCCTTCGCACTCGCTGCGTTACACACACCCGCACTGATCCGCTTGCGTGAACCACTGTGTAACTACCTGCCCGTACATCCTATTGGATTTGTAACTTTATTATCGAGTTTGTTTTTATATCGAGAAGTAAAACACGTGGGGCAAAAAAAAAAAAACAACTCATTGAAACATCTTACTGATTGCATTTGTAATAATTTTACATCGCACTTTTTACCGCGCGCGCTTTTTTGTAACGATTAATATTCGTAATTCGTATTAAATTACAAGCTTTTCGCTGGAATTGTGACAAAACGATGTATTAATTTATTTAAAGCGCTATCACCACACACGAGCAAACAAACAAAAAAAAAAAAAAGCATCAACTTGCTCGTAATCGTGGCACACGAGCTCACGCGTGAAGCGGCGAGATTTATAAATGAACGAAACGACGCGCGGTTAGTTTCACGTTGCTTGCAAATTATCGCTCGTAGCGCATCCTATAGACGTCGCGTATCTAGCGTACATATTTTAACGCGGCGCTTAGCCACTCTCGTGCTTCGAGCCTCGTCGGGATTCTTACAGTCGATATTACATTTCGCCTCGGGAGGGCATTCGGCGTATTAAGCAGTGGTTCGCAAGTTACGACGAAGACATAAGACATTTCAATCGTTTTATCCGATTTCTCAAGTCCGTCATCTTCCGAATGATACAAATATTGTGCTCAAAAAATTTAATAAAGTGTGTGTTCTCTACGTCATATCAAGTGAAAGTACAGATAATGTTCCGGATAAGAGATAAAAAGTTTGTTACTAGCTACGCATTTTAAAGAAGTGTGGAGAAAAAAAACTTCTTTTTTATTACGTACACAACCACAAATTTATTGTATGTCGTAATTTCACAATTTTGCAGATCATTTTTTGGCATCGATGAGATATGTATATGTATAATATATAAGAGGCAGGTGAATTTCTCCGTACTTTCTTTCGTCACGTTCGACTCCTGTCCTCTCGACCGTAACTGATTGAGTAACGACGATCGTATCGATCCGGGTTCGTTGCGCCGCGATAGCGATCACCATCATCGCGGAAGCGACGTTATCTCGACGTCAGCATCGAGAAACGCCGCACGGCAGAAGGCGAGAGACGCGATCAGAGTGAGTGCGGAGCACCTCGGTGTGTAATACGTTTATAATGATAAGTTGTCATTACGTGTGTAGTACCAAGTGAAAGAGAAAGAGAATCTCGAGGGACGCGGGGGAACGGAGAAAGAGGAGGAACGGGCGGGAAGAGAACCAAGAGAAATGATGATCTCGCCGCTGCGGGCTAGGTAATAGCTGGCGGTCGAAGCAGCCCGATTATTGATTAGTTCGGAGGCCCGATCGGTGCCGGTGATCCATCACGGATGTGAGGCCCACATTCTACGCACCGATTCTTTCTTCCTCTCTCACGCGCACGTTGCATCCGCCTCCCGTATGCGGCCCTAAGACGGGGTAAGCACGGGGTGCCGCGTCGAAGGAATGGTCTTTAAAAACGCATTACCGAACCTTACAGATTCCCTCTCTTTTCCTCCTTCCATTTGTGCTCCGTCACTACGACGCGCCGTGTCTCGGCCAATCAGGCCGATAGATTCGAGACCGACCGATCGCACACAAGACCGTTCAATTATTTTGCAATCAGCGATCCACAGTCTTGTGGGCGCGGACCTTCGTGGCCGCGTCGAGGGCCCGATGAGAGTCGGTCCGGGGATCATTTGACTTGGAAGCTCGTTCGCTCGTCGGTCGGCGCTGTTAATTACTTCTGGCTGTTCCCTGAGTCTGTTTTCTCGATTTCCGCTGTAGAATATCGAGTTATTTACGTATAATTACATAACAACTCTTGCACTTGCTCATTGATTAATAATCTGAAATTTTTATTATGCTCTCTTTTGTTTTATTTGAAAAATCATAGTTTCTGATATGTTTCATTCCCATCTACGTACGTTAATATATAAAAGCCGTTCATTTCGCAATTTACAACTTTCTCATAAAATCTCTTTTCTAACCGTGCGATAGCTCACGTCCGGCATTTTTTATTCAAGCTGTATCATTTATTTTTTAAAGGCAGTCGGTAATGTTTTTACACTGCGATTTACTCGGGGCAATTTTCCGCCGTCGAGTGTCCCCGCGAACACGCTACTTTTTTTTCCAGAACCGGGCATGAAGCGGACTCACTCCGAGATTCATCAAATTTTGTAGGAGCCACCCGCCGTTCTCCGAACGCTATCAAAGTGGCATTCTTTAACTGATTGTCCCCCGGAGGTACGTCGGATCGCTCCACGCTCTCGAACTTTTACGATAATCAACTGGAAATAACTTCGTAACTTTATTACGGGTCTCCCGAAGCAACCCCGGCGAGTCGGAGGCGAGCGCTAATAAAAAATCGAGCGTACCTAGTGCCGGATTTTATGCCCGAATTTGGTTTTCGACGTCGAGAGACGTCGGCTCGGGATTCGCATTACTATGGGAGGCATGATTAATACAGAGCAGAAATGACGAATGAGAACGATAATGGCGAGCTTTATAACTTTTTAAACGCGCTCGAGATGAGTCATCGAAGATTTATGAAGGATATCGAAAAGCAATCGCTCGCAAATTCACGACAACTATTTATGATATCTTATGAATAATATGTATATTAAAGTTCTCTCTCTCTCCCTTCTCTTTCTCTTTTATGATAGAACATTAATAATTACTACCAAAGTCTACTTTGAGCGTGACGCGTCACGAAATAGACGTAACGTTCAAAAGAATCAACAGGAATATAAAAAAAAACCCGGCATAAATTCAAAGAATCGCTCTATTATATTGACATCAACCGAACCTGCCGCATATATTCTTAATGTTCGGCCATTTGATGTGCGGCGCCATAGAATTATAATTTCATCAAATCGACATTAGCTTTTAGCCGCGTCGATTTTTGGTCCGAATCGTCGATGATTAGCGGACGCGAGTGCACAAAACTTGTCATTATCGGCGTCGCCGAATTCGTTCACGAAGTTTTCTGTGTTTTGACTTTTCTTAGTTCCAAGGAGACGTCTCGGTAGACGTTGACTTCTTGCATGGTAATCATCAGAGCCGTTTCTTTTCTTCTCTCAGCGTCCTCCATTTCTGTCTTCTGAGGGAATGGAATGAAGACGGGAGAAACGAAGAAATTACGAGTTGGTGCATGATCGCACGAATCGGATGCCCCGAAGGATCGGTCTGCTACGCATTCTCATTAGCGTCGTCATTAAGTTCTTTGTCGCTCCGCAAGCGCACTCGCGTGACATTTAAAATTACATATGAATTTACATTTTGTCGTAAATATATTTATACATATGTATTTATGTGTTTCCATATATTTGTAAATATATTTGAGGGAAAAGCAATACATGAACATGCGTAATTATTGCTTAATTATATAACATATGTATAAATAAACTTTGGAATATTTGATAAAAAACAAAACAAAAAATCATTCGTTAATAAACCGCGGAATCAAGTAAGAAATTAATACAAGAGATCGATTATAGTTATTCCGCCGCTGTTATCTGCCTGTGAAAGTTTCGAGACACAATAGGTTTTAAAACGTGAGTCACTCGCGTGCACGAGGCGACTACGATACGTTCCTCGCTCGACGTTGATAATCAAATTCGTCGTGGGATGACGAATCGACCAATTAAAACCCGATCGTTCGTCACGATAAGGGTGACTGGTCGATGAACCAGCCTAATATTACAGTACGGCGTTGCTTTTGAAATGACAAGCACAGCCATTTAATATACGAAGACGCGCAGTTTATGAATAAATCATTTCACAAATTCGCTATTATAAATTTTAATTATAGCAATTCCCCATTAAGATGCTCCTATGTAGCACTACAATTTTTTGGTCGTGAGAAGTTGAATAATATATCTGAATCTATATCGCGGCGTCTAAAACAATGAGGAATAAATTTTCATGATTTCGTTAATAACCGCATTAAAATTCAGTCTTTTATCAAGAATTATCGTGAATTTTAATAATTGCCGGTGTATTATTCAAGTGTTATTGTAGATTTTTCAAAGGGGCGCTATTGCTCAATAATTCTTCTAAATGACAATTATATTTCCATTAGTGACTTCGAAATCGACCCTTCCAATTTCTAATAATCGTCCATCGGTCCCACAGATCCTCTAATTCTTGGCTATTAAAAGGGACCCGTGAAATCGTTACGTCGCGTCCACGAACCGCCCTCATCCTGCGCAGAGTATTTTCGAAAATCTCCAGTGAGAAAGAAACCAAGTTATTTAATAATATACGTCATCCCTATACATCGCTCCGCGTTTTCAATAATCATCGCTTTGTATCATAAAAATGATAGTAAAAATTATGAATTCAATGACAAAGATGGGAATATACAAGCATTTTCTGAATTAAAATTTTTCTGATCTTATGAGTCCCTCTTTTCAAAAAAAACGAATTGTCACGTAATTCTCACGATGTATTATTTTCCTAAAACTTTCATGTGTGTTTTCGTACGTACTTAATAGAACAATGTTCAGGCAAAGATACTTACGCTACGTGCCTTACACGCTAAACCGATGGAATAAAATTACACAAGGGAGCTTAGCCGTGCTACAACCGGTACTTTCCAGCTAAATATTCCCTCGCAGCGATACCCTCCTAAACGACCTTACGCAAGACCGCGAAACGGCCGAGCCATAAATTACATTACCGCGTTTTCGCAAGTACGTAAAAGTCGATCTTCACGCTGCTGTCCGGATCAATCGAGCCGTGGCCAACAAGTGTAGTACAGCGTACGGCCTCCGCAATTCTCTTCTTTCCCTCCCCATCCGAACGGTCTTCGCACTTTTAATTATCGGCTGCAATCATCAATCAATTTCGTCTTTCCGCGAAGTCCAGGCGGCCGTCTCTGTCGTCGGGCGTTTTTTGCCTTCCGGCGTGGTTACCGCTCTCCATCGATTTATCCCGACCGTCGTGCGCTAATCCGTCGGTCATTAAGACCGCCCGATCGTTACACGCATCATAGTTCCCATCGACTCGATTTCCCTCCGTTCTTTTGCGCGCTCGATATTTATTTCGCCACGCACATCATTAGACCGATGCCCAAACGTCACTTTTGTTGTTGTGATATTTTACACACACACACACACACACACACACACATATATATATATATATATATATATATATATATATATATATATATATATATATATATATATATATATATATATGTGCGTGTAGGCAATTTGATTCAGTTGGCTGTGTGTAATATTGCTCATAAGCAGTATTTGCATTTACATACGTCTAGTATTAATAGTTTAAATACGATTTTTCTTAGTTTTAGGCAATATAAAGTTATTAAAAAAATTTTGATAACATGTAAGCTGTGTTGTGTTTGTCTAAAATTCATACAAAAGCTAGAATACTCAATAAGCGTACGTATACAACAAGCTACAATAATGCCGACACGTGGCGCCTCGTCTGCCGGCAGCGGCTGGCTCACAAACCATAGAGGAAAGGTATAGATATTGCGTTCACGTCGCAGACGAGTGGATACATATTTTTTTCTCTCGGAAATCACTTGCATTTATAATTCCTCTCTCAACGAAGTATTATTTCTGTTTATAATAATATTACGTACTGACAATATAAGAAATGATGATGATAATAAACAAGATAATATAATTTAATAAACTTTCGAAATACAGTAGTTCATAAAAATACATAAAAAGAAACAATTTCTATTTTACATACTTACATTAGAGTACAATAAAATTCTTTATTTTTTAAATTCACAAATCACAAAAGTATTGTATTGTTTTAAAACTGTTAATCGAGAAAAAACGCAAGAGTGAAGTTTGATAAAGAAAAGTTTGAGTAGACTAATAAAATTAATTACTTGCGTATCTGATGTAATTTCTAAGTGTCGCTAAAAAAAAAAAAAAGAAAAAAGAAAGCAACACATATTATATCTCGTCAGATGATTTTAGAGAACGCTATGTGCGTGAAACGAGCAACGTCTAAGAATTCGTGATATGCGCAACGCCGGGTGCGTTATCGCTCCAGAAAATGCCGACGTGGAAAAAAGTGGTAGGCACGAGGGAGAGGCTGACGGCGGAACGAGCAAGGAGGGACAAAGGACGACGACGACGGCGAAGTAGTTTCCGTCATTTATCGGTGAGAGATGACTGCGGGTAAGTGCCGCGGAACGTTGCCGGCGAGATAATGTTTTGCGGCAACAGGTGAGGCAGGTGCTCGACCTGAATGCCGTGCTGCACGCGTCTAATAACCTGGATCTATGGATCAGGTGTGCCGATCCGTTCGGACTTACGAGAGACAATAATTACCACCGGCGGACTGCAAGGATCTTTCGTCGTTGAAAAAAGATCGCCTCGGTCGTTTCGCCAATGCTAATCGCTCATTCCGTGAAGACGATGCGAGATTACTGACGGGCACGTCGAACCTGCGTGTACGCATTTTGTGATACAGTGACGAAGAAGGAAAGTAAACTACAGAAAACAGTAAATATTTTGTTCTCAGGATTATTCGAGATTGTAATTAAAGTCTTTTATATGATTATTTTTCTAGAAACTGTAAGAAAACTTTAGAACACTACGCGTTATCATTATTATCGTCAAGAAGTTACCGTGTGGTTGGACTAGTGCATTACTGTTACTTTTTACTTCTCGAGTAAACAATAATAATTCTCTATTTATGTTTTTCAAAGTTCTTGGCTCGCGTAATGACTCACTTCGTCGGGAAAAATTCGCATTACGTGGCGAATGTGTGGTGTGCGATACATATCATCTGCGAAACGCAACCGAGTACACGCAAATAATGCTTTACGCGTCTTTTCAACAGCGAAATAACGTGTGTTCGAAGCACTTAATTTTCGCCTCCTAACGAGTGAAGTGATTCTGAAAGGAAGGAAGATGATCGCGCGAGCCGGACGGGGAAAGAAGTCGAAGAGCGATTATCGGGACTTTACGACGCCGCGACACGAGCCGACCCAGAAGGAGCTCTCTCGCGTAGGACGCTCGTGAACTCCATCTTCTTCCCCGGCTTTCCTCTCGCGCGATTCGAAGTAATCAAGAGCCTATAATTTAGCCCGATCGAAACGTGGAGGCTAACGAACAAAAACGATCTCGATTTTTCGTGTTAAAAATCATTACATGGAGACCACGAAGACGCCGCCTCGTGGTCGATGCGGCCGATCCTGTAACCCGTTCGTGCCGAGTATATTAACGATCCGGCGATTCCGCGGAAGAACAATTTATAAAACATAAACTTTCTCGATCTTCGCGTAATTATTACGCGATAAAATCTCCTAACGATTTTCAAGTCTCGATGAGAGCGGAGACCCACGATGTCGCCGGAACTCGAAGCGGAACGTAACGGGCCAAACTAGGCGTTCCGCTTCTAATTTCTATCAAATCGTTGTTTCGATCGTTAGTCAAATTAGATCGTAAAGTTTTTACTAGCCCGGCTTATTCATCGTCAGAATCTGAACATCTACCTGGTATCTACATCGAAAACTTTTTTTGTAGCAACGCGAAACGCGTAGTCCAAGCGAATATCAGGGAGAGAATATGGCATGCCGAGGAAAAGGGATCGTGGAAATCGTGAAAATCGTGAAAAATACCGCGGCAGTCTCGAGTATCCTTTCGAGTACGATTAGCGTACTCGTGGCGGCATTCCGCCGTTATCAATTCTCCGGAGAACGCCAATAAAAGAGACAAAGGTAGTGCGGCAGAGAGAGAAAACGATGTGGAGGGCTCCGCTCTCTTCTGTATTCGTATGCATACGTCATATTCGGGGTGAGTTTTTACTTCGCGGATCCCGCTAGGTAGAGAGAGAGAAAGAGGGAGTCCGCGCATCCACACAGCACACACTATCTATACGTATGTTTTATGTATCCCATCCCCGGAAAGTATTCAGCTACGTATCGTCGGCGCGGCGATATCGAGAAAGAGACGGAGAAATACGACGAATTCTCATCCCAACGTTCCTAGATCTGCATTCAAACATTTAAGTGAATTATCACCGTGTTATTTGTTCACACTTCATTGACTCACAGTCGCGATTAATTCACGTATTATTATTCATTTGTTGACGACGAAACTGTAAAGTATTTTTTATAGGGGATATTTTTTTTTAAACAAGAGAAATAGAGTTTAGCTTAATTTAGCCGTGCGATCGATGTGTAACTCTAGTTTACAAAGATAAAAACAATATTTATTATCATTAACATCTGTGAAACGCAATTGATTTATTTTCTCGAAGAATATAACAACAGGATCTGTTACTGCGAAAATGTAAAATATGTGAAAGTGCGAATATACACTATACAAAGGTAGAAAAACTAAGAAAATCGAGAACATTAAGATAACTCGCGGGAGAGAAAAATTTTTCGGGCAACACCCCCGAAGACATTTTCCACTTGTCTCGCCATTGCGAAGGCGCTTGAGCACCCCTGCAAAACGGGGCGAATATATACCGCAGGACGGTATACGGAAAGGAGAGGATAGGGCGGGAGGGTCGGAAGGTAGGTATAGGTAAAACGGCAAAGCCACGGACGTAACGTTGAATTTATCCGCGGCGTATCCGCATACACGAAGGTATCCGTCTATCTTACTTTATCCCTGGGACGCGCAGCGCCGTATGACAGCCCCGCCAGCTGATCTATCGCATAAAACATAAAGTGGGGTATTCCATTTCTAAGGCCGCGCCCCGCCACCCTCCGCAGCCGCCATCCCCGGTCGCTTCTATATCCGGCTTGAAATATATCGCGGAACGAGGCGCGCGGAAAATGTGTGCCCGCCACTTGTGTGCAGTTTTTCACGACGGTCGTAGCCGTGCCACGCGCGCGTTTTAATTTTTTAAGGCGGTTTAATCCTTCGGTAACGATCGGCACTTTTCTGCGCGACCTTACGCGTCGCCTTTGTGACCAGATGACATCGCACTCTTATCCCGCATATAAGTCAGATGTATCTATTAAATTCCTTAAATAATAATCTTCTCTCTTTATATACGTATATATTTTTTGCACAATTTATCGACGCGGTTTTTTTACTGCATTTGTCGAGGTTGCGAGTAATGTTAATTGATTAGAAACCAATTTGGATCGACGAGAACAAGGAAACGTCATAGCGTGCCGGAAGCGCGCTTCTTTTTTTATGGAAACGATTACAAATCCCGGGAGAATCGAATCGCGTGAATCGCGTTCAACGAATGCAGAAAAAGAGACAGAGAAAGAGAGAGAGAAGCGAAGAAAAATGCTTCCCATCACACGAACCCGTCATTCGCAGGCTGGCGTAGCTCTCTTTTACGTGTGATTTCGCGCGAGCAAAAAACTCCGAGAGCCGAGAATTTACACAACGCGCGGGAAACACGGTGATTCAACGAAATATTGTCAATAACACGTGTATATCCCCTTCGTTCGCTTCCCGACCGTTACACTGTTGCATAATCTCAGGGAAACGAGACCGAGCGTGTATGGCGTCATTACCAGTTTGGCACAACGACGACGACGACGACGGTTTGTCGCCGTAATTCGTTAACGATGGGATAGTTAAGTGATGGCGCACGCTAATTTCGTGCGGCGTTCGCAGTGGAACTGGAAGATACTTGTTGGTCACGCGACTAGTGTTTACTTTAAACTAGTACTAATAGTGACCAATAATTCTGTTCCGCGCTATATTTGCTGACAGTTAAGCTCGACAACAAAGCTAATACTTCGACCGTCGAGAACAATTACATCATTCTCATCTATACGTGAAGTAAAGATATTTACCCTTCCTGCCAAGTGTAGTCGTCTAGATAGAAAGACGAAGGCAATAGGGGCTGAGAAAGAGAGAGAGTATGTGTGTGTGTGTGTGGCAGAGGGAAAGCGGAGGTGGATGATTGTTGGATGTTCGCGAAGAAAAAGACGGGAGAAAGGAAGGAAGGAAGGAAGGAGGGAATATTGCGAGGCAGAAGCGGAGGCACTCCGAATGCAATCCACGTACCGACTGCTTTCAAATATTAATGTCACGTGACTTATTATATCCGAGGCGTGTGCGGTGGAGTGAGCAGAAGCTCCGCCATCTAGCAGAGCCGCCGACGTTGCCGCCCAAGTATCGCCCCATTCTCATCCGGTGAGAAGCAACGGGCGATGCATCGTTGCGGCAGGACTGGCTTGTCTGTGAGCTTGATTGTAAAATTTTTCGCGGCGCGCATAGCGGTCCATTTTATCGCCTTATACTCCCAACCGACGAAAGAGCGAGATAGGAGCGGGATGCGGAGAAGAGCGGCGAGAGGAAGGCATTTGGAGGAGGGGTTGGTGTCGACGTCAATAGAGGCGGCGGTTTAAGGTAGCCGAGACGCGGAAGAAGGGCCGCGGCTACCGGATAAGCACGGAAACGTGAGAATTGCGAGAGAAAATACCAGAGCACGCCGCGGCTTTTAATCCGCCGACGTGCTCATTCTCGCGGATGCCTTTCTAATTTTTACGCGGTCGCTCATGCGTGATCGAAAATCAAGGAAAGCGGGGCGGGGAGGCGGGGCGGGGAAGGAGAAAACGAAACGAAACGGGGGAATGAGAGACTCGGGGACACGGGAACGACGTGAAGGAGCGCGCCGACCGTCGCGGCAACCGCCACTTCAACCCCATTGGGTTAAGTCCTTACCGTTTGCGCGAGAGAGAAATCCTATCGCGACATCACGTTCCCGTGAGCTTAAAGGACTGTTTGTTATACTTGTACGAAGCGTTTACCGCGAGTTGAGCGCTTTCTCGCAGTTATAAGCTCCGTAACTAAGAATTTTAAGTTGATTTTCGCATAATATATAATTCAACGCGATTATTCGGTGTAGTAATATATATAACATTGAAAATTCCACGAAGAAGAGAGATTCGCCAATTATAAAAACTTGAAGAAATTGACATTCGATTCAAATATGGAGATACGCGTCCTTTATAGAAGAGTTAATGGGATAGCGAGCGATCAACAAAGCAATTTAAAAGCGGGGTACGTTGTGTCGGGTTTCGCGTGTGGTTGCCTTTGATTTACATACGCGGACCATGCTTCCGCAGTATTATGACGTCACACATGCCCCAAGGATCGCGTGCACGCACTCGTCAAAGGGTTGAGACAGGGTTCGGCTGGCGGTGACGGTCGATAAGTCCTCCGTCTCGTTCCGCATCGCGGAATCGATCGAAACTCGAGTTTGAGAAGGTCGCGCGGCCTTCCCCAGTCTGCGCGCAGTTCACTTCTCAGCATTTAACATTTTACGATATACGCCTTTACCTTCAATACTCCGCAATCTGCGACGCGCACTACCCCATTATAAGATCGTTCTCGCCGAGCAAAAACACGAAGCACGCCCGGGCTATTCTTGGCTCTTTTAATGCAAATACGACGCGCGGAAGCTCGCGCGTTAAACCGAATAGCCAACGTGATTTCTGTCGAGATTGACGTATACAGAATGCCCTAGATTTAACAAAAGGCAGTTCGGCGATAGAATCTTTCCGACAAACTTCTCAAATTACTTTTTTTTTCCTTTAAATATACAAATTCTCACGCGTAAGATGTCAATATCCAGATAATAATATTACGTGCCGCCTAAGTGAATAATTGCAGATCTCGTGTCTGCTTTTGAGAGAACGGTGGCCCACCACCAGTTAGTTTTTCAATTACGTTACAGGAAGATGAATTTACATACTACAAGTTCCTCGACTTCCAGTTTCGTTCGCGTATTTGTATACACATGACCGATATTACTAACAACGGGATAACTGATTTCTCGACTTCCGTTAACAGCGACGTTCAATTAGAAAATGCGCGGCGTGGGGATAGACTTTTAAGGAGTTTCAACGTGTACAAACAACGTTAAAATACAAAGTTTCGATTTAAAAATGACGTAATGGTTATCATGATTGATTAAGACGTTCATTTTAATATTATACGCGCTGAAAGATTAAGTGCGCACGCAAACACTCCATTGTCGACGTAAAGAGATGTTATTAATTTATACATTCCTATGCTGTTCCGCGTTCGAAAAACGCGGATTTATAAAGCCAGAATGTTGTGTTCGCGTGTGATATAAAATAAAGCGCGCGAAAGTTTGATGTTTCGTTTATTTCGCGGCGACGCGGCTGCGAAAATCTATTATGATTCCTCTCTGGAATTTTCAAAGAGGTGAAAAATGCGCGGATACACCGCGTATGTGAGGAGAACGCGCGCACCAAATGTCCAGGTATGAGAGAAGATCGTGACGATAAAAAATGTTCGTCGTACGATGTATAGCCGGCACGGCGATAACAAAACATGCTCGGTAATAATGCGGATAATAATAATGATTGTTGTCTCCGCGGCCAACGCGTGTTCGAAATAACGAGTTACCAACTAGAACCGTGAAACATTAACGAGTATTAACGGGGAAATAGCTTTAAAACTAATAATCGCGCAGTCGCGAGAATTCAAACCAAACAGAACCCAAACAAATGTTGTCTTCGAGTCGTTGTAATTTAACATCGTTAATTAATTGTCTGCCAGTCTCTTAATATTGCATATATGTTCTTCAATTCTTTATTTTTTGAAAATATTTTAATTGTCTTCTGAGAATTGTTGTAATACACTTTTGAAATTGCGATATTTTTCAAAAAATCGACAACAATCGCGCAAACGTTAACGAATTTTCACACGAGATAAGTCTCTCTCGTGAAGACGTCACTGAGACTCCGAATCAGGAGCTCAATCATAAATTTATAAGACGCACAATACAAGATCGATAATAAGCGTGGCTCGCGCGGCGAGTGCATTAGCCGCCGATGTGCGAGATTCCGCACCGCGTTGCTCGATGAACGTGCAAAAATAAAAAAAAGGAGAAAATCGGAAGACAGCTAATTAATAAACGAGCACGTGCATGCTGCGGGCAAAGCGGCGCGATGCAGGCGGTTCTACTTCGCGCTGCCGCAAATGAAGATTGACACCGCAATCGTCATAATGCAGTCATTATAACTCGGTAGCGCGCCAAAAAGAACGAAAAAAAAAAAAAAAAAAAAAAACTCGAATCAAAACGAACGGAGGTTTTTGTCGGCGTAATTTTGGAGCGCAGCGCCGCGCCGAACCGAGCAGAAAAAGGAGAACAAAGTCAGGAAACGAGGAAATTCCTGGCATTGTCGGTCTGAGTTTGAATCATTGATGATCGCAAGCGGGAGGTCCGATCATCCGTACATACGGGGTGTTTCGTGTAGAGCTTTGAATTTGCAATATTCATCCGCAACGTAGTAATTATTTTTGCGCAACAGATAAATAACATTTTCTTTATATTTCGGAGAAATTTTGACGAAATCAATATCAGCAGCAATTTTGTGACATTTAAACTTTCTCGTAACGTCCACGAGACACCCTGTATGCATAATCGTTTAGTGTGAATGTCCGACAGACAGACGGACTGCAAGAATAGTATCCTACGTGTGTAGAAGCCACTGTGTCTTTATCGCCGCATGAACACTACGGAAAATGAGCGACGCATTGTAAGATAGAGAATCGATTTGCTTTTGATCGATCCGCCGTGGGTGGCTCGAAGCACCATGCTGTTCGCGAAATAACAAGAAATGGATTTGTATAGTCGTATCTCTCTCTTTCTCAATTACATTTATTAATTTTGCTATCAGTGCAAGCCTCGCGATAATTGCTGTAAAGAAGTTACAAGCAAATATAGTTTATTGCTTGTTATTTTTGTGTTATTTTTGTGATCGCGCGATAATAATTGCATTAGAAAATTTTTCACATCCCATGATAGAAAGCAATTATAGTAAGTTATATGTGATCGATTTCTCTGGCATTTTTTATTTCTTAAATGTCACCTGAGATTGCAGATTTGAACGGTATCGCGATAAGAGGGTGTATGTTGCTCGGCTCCTTTGACTTTGATTAATGCCGTTGATTTCATCGCAGACTTTTTGCATTAATTGTTCACATAACGTTGAAAATATCGCGAGGATTTTAATGAACGCTCAAGGTTATAGAAGAATTTCTCGCGCCTTGAACTATCGCGGACGTCCACGCGCGCGGAACGTAATGCGACAAATGAAATTTGCAAAAATATCTCGAAATACAATTGCGAAAAGAGTTTTTGCGTTATTTAAAGAAATCCTTCGAGCGCGCGAGAAGAAAACCTTCAATTTCTAACTACCAATTCAAATGCGGTTTTAGTCTGGAGACGTAAGCGCGATAATTATGCAACGATATTACGTAAAATAAATCGCAACGTCGTTCGTATCTGCGGCAATTAAATATGCTAGCGCAGCATGAGAAATGCTTTCAAAAATACATTTTCGTGGTTTAAATGTCTCGCTTTAACGAAATACATGAAAAATTCTCCTACATGTTTCAAAATGTGTTTGAAATTCGATGAGAAATCACGAAATATGAGATATTGTTGAGACAATTTGACAGAGAAAAAATTTTGACAGAGAAAAAAGATTAAAAAAAAAAAATTGTATATTTAAATATTTATAGCTCTATCGAGATTGTGCGCGCGCGATAAAAATTAAAATTTATCTAAATATACGTTAACACGCTTTCGATGCTAATTGATTCACAAATCTACACCTTAGTGAATCTTAATTTATTGATGCTACTCGATTGTGACGTTTTTTTGTCACATGTTGACGCCATTACTTCGTGTCATAACGACTCAATTTACATCTGTTCGAGTAGTCGATGGGGTTCTAGCACGAGCTATGACATTGAAGTTCGACGATAGGTTTTACGAAAAGTGCTGGTCACGTTTCTCGGCAATGACTCATCAAATAATTGGTCGGCGGGCGGATGTCTGTCATTAAATTGTTAAATCTACATTAACAGCGATCGGATCGCAATCTATTCATCGATCGTTGCCGTTAATGTATTTTCAATTAATAACAGTCCGACCGACGAGGGAAATTTCGCGGCACGCTGTGTTTTCCTTATACCTCGTCTCTGTTGGCAAACTTCGCTGCATTGCACTACTAAGGGCGACGATTTACGTTATCGCGTGGAATAACGTGGGCGCACACGCGTGTACGTTTAAATTGGGAACATACATACGCAACACAGGTCGCAAGACGACGGGCTTAGGAGCCTGCTAAATCGATCGGGGGTAAATTCCCCGCAGTGTATTGAGTAGTTTATTGCTTTCATGCATTTGCATGCTAAGTAGTCGCGTGCTCACGAGTAATACCAGCGTCCCTGATACCGTACACCCCCGGTAAGAATGGCCTATCTAGCCTTCGGTCTTCGATATTGCGGCCGTGGGACACTTATAAATTGAGATTTTATCGCGGCTCTAAGTCGGGGATTACGAACGGACCGCGCAGCTACGGGGACGTTATGTGCGCCCGCGAACGCCAGGCTGCGTTCGCTATACGTGTGTATTTCACAGGTTTCTTTTCCGACTTTTTTTTTACGAGGGTGCAATGTGCCACCTGCCCAACTGGCCTTATAAAGAGAAGGCTCAAATTAATAAATTCTTTATCCATGTATATATATATTGTATATTATGTAAAAATCCTGCGATCGAATTTTTTTCTACGGCGTGTTGCTTGCGCTTAAAACATTTCTTTTGTGACAAAAAATATTATATTAAAGAAAGTGCTCATCTTACATAAACATTTTTTTAATTATCAAAGCATAAAAGACGTGTAAGTATTTAAAATACTCATCAAAATGCGTAAAACCTTACGCTTTCGTTTTAATCAAACTAGTGTCCGTCGATGGCTAACAGCGCACACGCGGGTGACATCCGTGAATCACTGACGCGGGTAAACCGCAAAGAAGAGAGAGTCTAATCGACTCTCGTTCGAAACTGTCGAGACCACACTCGACAAGGATCGTTCCCTTAAATCCTCGAAGGGTTTTGCGTGCGTTTAGGAGTCCGATCGGGGCGCCGTAATTTCCTGTCGTGCAATCGTTCGTTCCGAATCTTCAATTCGTTGCACGTGGACACCTTGCCATTGCTGTTGAACGAGAGCAAAAACTTTCTGTGCTTCGGAGAAACCAAGTGCGCCCCGACACTCCAAAAGTAAAAAAAAAAAAAGCAGCAGTTCGAATGTCTGCTCGCCGAGCGGAAATTATTGTGTAGCTTAGCCTATACCCCTCAATATCAAGAACACGAAAGCGAATCGCAACGCTAATACTTACTTGTCAAGTCTTGAGAATGCGAAGTAACTTTAATCGTCAAAAATAAAAGCAATAGTGATCATATACACGCGTAAAAATAAATGCGATATAAAATAAGAAGATATATTTAAAAAAGTATATTTATAAAAACAGAAATACGATTTGACAAAGAGAGAAAGAGAGAGAGAGAAAGTGATAGCGAATATCTTAAATTAAATTAAATCATAAATTTACAAGCAATATTTCTCGCGGACCAATGAAACTTTGTCTTTATTGGTATTGGACCATATAGTGTAAATTAAGAGAGCATAAGTCGAAATCGTCTTTATTCGTAGAAAAGTGGGTATAAATTTAAAGGAATGCCGAGAAGATTATCGTTAATTTTTATTCACATTCGCTTGTTATTCCTTCACTCGGCGACGACGTCGTAAAGCCCGCGGTTGTTATCTCTCAAACATCGGAACCTACTCGAAGTTGTGTCATAAACTTAATAGAGGCACCGCCAAATGCGCATCGCGGGGCGAAACTCGATTCCAGTCGAAAAGAAGAAGCGAACGAAAGGGCAAGCTACGGAATAAAGAAAAGAAAGAGAACAAGTTGTGGAAGAAATCGAAAGTCGTCACGAAGGTAACAGAAATCCGATCGCGAGGCTAACCTAAAAACAAAACAAAACAAAAAAAACAAATTCCTCTGCATCTCGTTTATTATTAAATTTTATTTAACAAAATAAAAGACACAGAAAATCTCATGTATTAATTTATTCGTAAAAAACTAGTGAAAAGAAACTTTTGGACTTTTATTTTAAGAGAAATTTTATGATTATCTAAAACGCACAAATAGTTTTAGAAGTTTTCTTTCAAGAAGAGCATCAGAGAAACGTATTTCGGACTATTTTTAAAAAGGAAAGTCAGCTTGAAATTCGAAAGCAAGATGAAAAAAGATCCGACT
>QVNW01003610.1:0-20468 GCA_014825475.1 Pseudomyrmex flavicornis
AAATTTCGGACATATTGTAGCGTTAAAGTAGCAGTTATTTTATATATACATTGCATTCGATAACGTCTACTTTGACCCTCTTGATCCTATCTAAAGAAGAGCAACTGAGGTTCAATGTAGGCGCTAAATTTCGACTCGGGCAGTCACGCGATTTTTCTACTTAAGACGCGTCATGCACCGCAAGAGTCTTTTTTTTTTCCACTGTGAACGTGTTACATCACAAACTTTTTTCTTCACTGATCGATCGAGGCGCGCCACAAACCGTCTTTTCCCACTGATCGCGGACGGCGGTGCTCGCGGTCGGAAGAAAACACGGCAAATTTATCAGGAAGTGTTAATCGTTCCTGTCGCAGGAACCGAATCCGCGGAATTCGCACAATTTTCCACGTCGGCGAATTTATTGCCCGCGCGAAACGAGGCGTTGGATTTTCGGGCAGAACATTGGCTACGCTCAATTCCTCGGCCTTTGGCTTTCTGAAATAGTTCCTGAAATAGTGTACGCGACCTGGAGTGTGGCGCGCATAATAAACCTAATTCCACATACTTAACAGGCATACCATCTCCGGAACCAACGGAGCGCGATGTGGTCGCTGCTAAATCCGCGAATAATTTCTACGTAGATGGAACGTGATACGGCGATCCCTTATTCTTTAATAGGACGTGCGATAATAATCTCGTTTATCAGGAAAGGCGTTAAGGGAAATTAAGTTCTCGCTGCTTCGTTTCGATATTTTTGAGCGAAAATGATCAATTTGCTTCTACGTAAGATAAAATAACGATAATTTTTCTTCACGTAGTTCGGATAAACAAGCCAAGTATGTTTTTGTTTAACATACGCGATCATTTTGTGTAAAAACACGCACGAGCATCGCTTTGTTACGAAAAATTATAAAATCATGCCTGACATCGAGAAAGAGAGAGAGAGACGCTTGACATAATAATTACCGCCACGTGTGACTGTGAGCTTGCAAATACGCGAGAGAGATCCGCGTGTATGCACCGCACGATAGCCACTTGCTATCGCCGTTCTAATGTTCGTCGTAAAGCGACTTCCGCTTTACGAGGCTCATGCATGCTAATTGAAAATCATACCACGCTCCAATTTGTCGCGCGGCTTTTAAGTGGGATTTTCCGCACACGCGTTGCTGATAAATTCGGCGAAAGGGAAATTATATTCGGTGCTTTTTGAGATGTAATTAAGATTCTAAGATATATAACAACAATAATAATTTTAATAACTGTTCGTTATATATATATATATACGGGAAATTAATGCATGAAGCGCTATAATGAGATATTCGTAATATCTTATCGAGAAAGATGATGGCTCGTTCGGTTCAACGCAAATGTAATCACCGTGACATGATGCGTAATTTTCGTCGACGTTGCTGTAACAACGAGGGCTGTTTCTCTGTTGCAGACTTGCGGGAAGGTGTTCAGCAACGCATCGGCGCTCACGAAGCACAAGCTGACGCACAGCGACGAGAGGAAGTACGTGTGCACGATGTGTAGCAAGGCGTTCAAGCGGCAGGACCACTTGTGAGTATCAATTATATTATTTCTTGCCGAAAAATCTCGCCGAAATGCAAATATATTTAAAATTAAACGAAAAAGAAGCTTTTTTTATAATTAATTGTTGTAAAGATTTCACAACACGAAGTGTTGTAACAACAAGAAGTGAGATTTGCGAAAAAGATCCGTTTTCTAAAATACACCTGCGCTTTTTGAAATTTGTTTCAATTATATCCGTCGCTTTGTTTGCTTTTTGATAAGTCACCTCACATTTCCGCGCAGTCGCAAACTGACAGAACAAACGTCTACGGTTGCTTCTCCTTCGTATTTACTCCTCCTTCTTTACCTGAAACAACCATCGTAGAACGTATTACGAATTCTCCGCTGTTATAAAACAGAAACGAGAACAACACTCGAGCCGGAGCTTAAAGGAAAATGCTCGTACTCGCGGCACTGAGCCGTTCATTATGTTCATCAAAGCCTCTCGACGCTCTACTTCGGCAATGCTGTACACAAGTGTACATCCACACATTGCTGCAGACATGTATGTATGTGTGTGTGTGTATGTGTGTGTATATATATATATACATATACACGTATGTATGTGTGATACACATACATGTGTGTGATACACATACATGTATGTATGTGGGAATATATATATATATATATTCACATATACATGTCTACTACTTCTCTCTTCTTTGCCGGTATACTTGTAAGAAGCCTTCTAAGCTGCCTTGGAGTGCCTTCTTAAGGCCGGTAGTTGAAGAAATTTCTACGCGTATAGATATGCCAGAGAGTAATCCCTTAGATATTTCCGTTATGTAATACCCGGCTATCCGAGCGTTCGATGGGAAGAGAGAGTTCGCGCGCGCGCGCGCGAAGCTTGTATCGGCACGGGTATTAGAACTTTCTTGAATTTACGGCGGTAATAGCCTCTTGTAGAAAAAGCTCGTTCGAAAATTATGTTCAATTAATGCACCAAGTCGCGCGCGGATAATTTTATTTTTATTCGAAGAATAAATTGAAGAATAATTTTTATTTGAGAGATTTACGAATATGAAACGCGCGCAAAATATTTTTTTTTTTTTTTTTTTTTTTTTTTTTGTTGCCGCGAAATGAGGTGTTGCGCGCACTTAAAACACAATACGTTCAGGTGTGTAATGAAAAATGCCATCTCGCTCGACTTACTCAGCGCCTCTTCCGAGGGAAGGGAACGAGACACGGGGGGGTGAGGAGAATGGACAGACGCGATATAGGAATCAAGAACAAGAGGTGAGAAGGAACGCCTGTACAAAGGCGAGTGATGGAACTATGGAAGCGAACTATACCGGGGATTCAATTCTTGTTCGAGAGAACGGCAAAGGAATAACGCGGAATCAATAGAGGTCGGTCTCTCCGCTCGGTTTGCTCGTTGTAGGTAGGTGTTGTCCGTCCCGCGCGGCTCGAATACCCAGGCCAGGTTCGACTCGTATTTTTCTCGAAAGACGGATCTCCAAATCCTCCGGCCACCTCCTTATATCCGGCTGCACACACACTTTCTCTTTCCAACCTTGCCTGCCTGCCTGCCTTGCCTTCGGGATTCGCCACGGTCGGCAGGCTCTATTCCGCGCACGGACAGTATTTTTCTTTTCTTCGCCGTTTCCCCAATGTCTTCTATCCTCCCGAACTCGGGCGACTCGTCGTCGTGTTCAATGCGAGTCGCCGCGCAAGGATGCGAGGAATTACTTACATTTCATTGCAAACATTGGGTTTGCGGCTTCTCTCGGAGCCGGAGTCAACGGCTATTGTCTCTTTCTCGTATCCTTCTTTACGTATTTCTTCGTTCTTCCGATGAAAAAGATAATAACATTCAATCGGAATGGAAAAGAATCAAAAAGAGAGACATATTCATTGAACTCGGCTGGGTTTTTATTGCTGTCTTAAGTTTGACGCCAAATTGAGATGCTCTTCTCTACTTAACCATTTCCACGGCGAACGCAAATCGCAATCAATCCCGAGTCGAAAACTCCCGACCGTTTACCTCCCGGTCTATTTCGTTTATTTACGATATTGAAACGATGTTATTTTTTTTTTCTGCTTCCATCGTATCTCTGTTATCTTGTTGCAAAACCTGGACGGGGATCCTTCTTTGTTTATTTGTTACGATAAGTTAAACGTTTGTTTGTATCCATTTCAACGAGCGCGCTCTTCTTCGGACGATATTTTCTTCCCCGGTTGTTACCGTATATATTCCGAGACGCGAGTAAACGAACCGTGCGATACTATCTCATGCACAAAATCGCGAAGTCTTTGACCTAGTTTTTGTTTTTCGCCGGAAGCTGCCGCCTGTCTCCGTTCCGAATATAGCGCGCGCGCGCGCGCGATCGAAGAAACGTCGACGTGTTCTTTATTCTTTACTTTGGATAAACGGAGAGAGAAAAGAGAGAGAAAGAGAGGAAGGACTGGCTTTTTCGACGGACGGATTTGCATCGTCGATGCGAAAAGGGAACGCTTAGCGTTGCGCTGTTCTCCGATAAAGCACGTATCGGCAATTTAACGTAGCCGCGATATATTGCTCCGATGCGATATATTCCGGTCGAAGCTTTCGTACGTATATATGTATATCTAGATATATATATATATATATATATCATATCACGTGAGTTACGCGGTAAGAAAAATGAAGGAACAATAATAGGCAGCCCGTGCAATAATAGCGTCGCGAGCAAAGATTTCACGGAATAAGCGAAAGAAGAGATCTTTCGGCCCCATTCACCGTTTGAATGGACTTTCAAACTTAATTGAGAACGAGAAAAAGTCGGCGCAAAGTCTCTCTCGCCGCGTTTCATTCTCTTTCGCGGAAAACTGGCGGAACTCTATCGCCTCGCACACCTTCCTCTCGTTTCCCCCACTCTGCAGATCTCTCATCGAATCACCGTTACTTACGATTTTTCTTGATTTCTAAAAGATATGAGAATGCGCCGATTTTGAGAAAAATTATTGAAAGCGGAAAGTTTCGAGACGTCGTTCGGAGAGTTTGCAGAAAAATTTTTTTTTTTTTTCAAGAAAAACGATAAAGAAGTTTAAGTCGGTGCGTCCGTTGAAAGCAATAGATCCGTAGATCGTCGACTGCGAGTGCAAGTGCATTTTCAAACTTGAGCGAAAAACAAAAGACACTTTGTGCTTTTGTCGTATCACCGAAAATCTACCGGACTTCCAAAACGATCGCACTGTCGATTTCTTCGCTTCAGAACAAAGCGCCATTGTACGTTTCTCTCGGTGTATCTCTGTTATCGAAGTAAATCCACGTAGTCCCTTTGCTGAGTCGAAGCGCCGCCGCGCGAAATAAGAAACGGAAGCGCTTACACCTTGAGAGGAATTCTCTTCGAGAGCTTTTCCTCGAACGTGAAAGTATATACTAGGAGACCAGCCGCTTCTTCTTCGCCCGAAAGGGATTTGCGAGGACGTTGAAACTAAAAGGAGAAACGACAACGCGAGCAATGGAGGAAGAAAGTCTCTTTCGAGGAACAAAGATTTCTTCCTCCCCGTCTGTTGCTTCATTGAGAGCTTTATTTTTCAGAATGTTCTTCCGATATTTTCGGTAATTGCTTTCTTGTGGTCTTTGTCATATCAGGAAATTCTGTTATCGGAACTTGAACGAGAGATGAGAAGAAGAGAAAAATAAAGCGAATTTTTCTTTTATCAAATAATTCTAAAATCTATATACGAAGAAAAAAAAGATTCGACAGCTGCCACAATAAATTCGTAGTGAAGAGAATGCTTAAGTTATCGGGATTCGTGAACTTTTAAAGTTTTTATTTAGAGCTTAAGTTATTGGGAATCCTGATCTACCGACTGACAATAACACAAACTTCACAATAGGAAAAAAGCTGGCGAAGAGTATAGTAGCGAGGTACGAGAGAAGAAGTTAACTCGTCGGAATTAATGCCGTTTTCTCAAGGGAACAGTTCAGTTAAGGGAGGCTTTTTTTCTTATGTATATACCATGGCTCGAATAGATTCCTTTTTTTTATTTTCGATATAATAAAATTTCTATACTATTTTAAATAACGTCTGATCTTGTGTAAAGTAATGTCCATGATTTTCTGCAGCGAGGCAATATGATTTTTCCGTAACAAATCTGTTATTTTATATAAGATTCGGACATTTTAATTAAAAAACTGCGAGCCAAAAATCTAACTGCTGAATTTAAAGATTTTTCTATGTATAGACGCAAAATATGTATAGTATATGTTTTAATTTGTAAAAATATACATAGCGTCTGGAAATCTGATCTTGTTTCTTAATTAAGAATTAAATATGATTTAACTTTGATAATGAGAGACTAAAAAGAAGAAATATATAAAAAAAAAAAAAAAAGAAAGAAGAAAAACAGCAAAAGGCCTCTTTGCTAGTCTCGTTAGGACAGCGAGGACTCTGGGTAGAACTAATCGAGAGTTCATAATTAGTGCTGATTTAATCCCCCGTTCATTCAGACAGAATTCAGCATGTGTTCGTTGCCGCGGCCCTTAGCGCGATTCAATTAAAGTTTCATGGAAATTCCTATCGTTAGTCGAGCTTATAAGTTCATAGTAATTAATAATAAAATTGTCTCTCCACTGTTACGTATCGTCGTAAATTCGACGTAAGACAATGAGTCGCGAATATGAAATCGCGAGTTCTTATTTAGAGGATTATTTTTTTTCTCGTTTGTTTTTCCAAGCCCGCACTGTTATTGCGTATGATGAAATGTTTTTTAGACCGATTAAATAAAAACATAACACAGAGAAAGAAAGAGAGGAAAAGAGAGAACTAAAAAGAGCGCGTGATAACTGCGAAACTACGTATCAAACATCCGAACGATATACATAGCTGTAACGTGACTATTGTTTAATTTTTAATCAAGCTAACCGAGAATCGGCTATTTTTATTTTTTACGAATTCTCAATACAACTATTGAGTTTGTCTCATTTATTCTTTGAACATTTTGTGAAATGTGATTTTATCTACGGTGCAAAAAAAAACAACTCGATAGAATTTGCCCGTTGGTATCAGAAACTGGTCCTGAACAAAAGCTCTACCTACGGCCAGTTTCTACGCTCGCGTTCTCTTCGCGAAAAAACAAAAACGAAAAACGATGCACGTGCGGTCGACACGGGTGTTTCTCATTATCTACCGGGAACGCCGTGGAAACTCGTCGGAGCAGGGAAGGTCACCTTAAAAGTTCGACAAATTAGCTTTTACAAATTAAACCTTTCCCACGGCTGCAACTTTGCCCGACGGAATTTAAGAGAATCCGTTCGTATATCGATTGACTATAAAACTTCGGATAGAAGTGCTCCCTCCGCGCGTCTCTCCTGGAAAATTTACTGGAAACGATATTCCTTCCATCGAAGCTCGCCGTATCCGTACGACTTCTTCGCGCAATCCACTGCGGGCGGTTTCCACTGCGAAGGATCCGACGAAGGATGTCCACACTCGGAATCTCGTTAAAGTTTCAGGCTACAAGAGAGAGAGAGAGAGAGATCTTTCGAGCGTAGAAATTTAACATGTTCGAGAATTCGAGAGAGAGATAACGTTATGTGGCAGAGATATATTAGTAATTACCTGGTGCGAGTTGCGATTAATTCTTGGACATTAGATTGTTGACAAAATTGAAATAACGACGAGCGCGCGTCGATAATTTTATTATGGTGTTAGATTTTTTTCGAGAAATTCCTGTAAATTTTGCATCTTTCTATATTCATATTTAACGTGAAATTGATAAACAATAAAAGAGCGAAACGCAATTGCAATCATACCTTGACTCAAATACGCAACAATGCCATTTTATTTCGCCGATCGATAATCCCACTAGTAGTAGTGAAACCGGTGAGCAACGAATTACATCTACTATGCATCGCGTCAATAGAGGCTTATGAATCGAGAAACACAATCTGACGTCGTAAAATTGCGCAACTTGTTGCACAAGTTCTTCAAGGATTTCCGCGTCTTTTCCGCTCTCAGTTTATCGTACGGTAGAGAATAGCCAAAGGTCTCATTCCCAGAATATCTCGAGGAAGAGTGTCCTCGTGAGCGCGCTAAACGCACGTTTCTCTCTCCCGTCGTCATGTCGGCCGGAATATCGGGCAAATGAAGTGGATAAAGTCTTTAGGCGGATGTGTGAGGGCAGCACTACTGGAAATGGAGTTTATAGATGCTCCCTTCTTCTGGATAGGACGAGAGAGACGGAGAAATGCGCGGCGATACATAACATATATGGAATTTCTGTGTGCCGGGGGCAGATCGTCGATATAGATAGGCGACGTAATCGAGCCGACATAATTCCGGCTCGAGTCACTAAAGAGCAAGTGTATGATCAGATTTCTGGGACCATCGAGCATCCGCGAACGCCATACGTATATGTATAGCGTGTCGCCCGAGACGTTCTTGTGATTAATGCTGAATGCGAGTGGAATTCGAATGGGAACACGACGAGGGATAGCGGAGGGATATTTCAGTCTCAGTGATATTTCCTGACCGAAATGTTACAGTAGATTTATATTCCGGTTGAAATGCTAGAGGGAGATTCTCTGTCGGGAGAGATGATTAGTTTGAAGAGTTGAATTTCGAAAACGGAATTAGCTGTAACAGACATGTAAATGCAATCGTGCTGCGTGTAACGTAATCACGTTGAAGAATCGTTTTCTTTTTTTATATATATATATATATATATATTTTATACGTATCTCGTGTATTTCTCTCTTGATTACCTTGACATTTTGATAGAAACGAAACATAAGAAAAATAAATAATGTTTTATTTATTTTTATTTTCATGAGATGTACATCCAATATATATTCTTTTTCCGACAAGAGAATTAAAAAACAACACACACGAGATTCGAAAACAATTCGCTTTCTTATTGTAAAGAAAAATAATAAAAAAAAAAAAAGAAGAGTTCTTTTTATTTTCATCATAACTGACAAAATTTCGATGAATTGCCTGATTGCAGGAACGGACACATGCTGACGCATCGAAATAAGAAGCCGTACGAGTGCAAGGCCGAAGGATGCGGCAAGTCTTACTGCGACGCGAGGAGCCTGAGGAGGCACACGGAGAATCATCACGCCGGTAGCAACATCAACGACAGCGTCAGTCCCAGCAGCCCCACGACCGGGCCTCACACGCCTACCACCCCCGGAAGCAACCCGAGCACACCAAGCACGCCGACCAGCTCCACGACGAATAGTCATACGGCCTTAAAACAGCTACTCGCTACCGAACCCACGCAAACGCAACAAAAGGTAAGTCGTCGGTTTTCTTATTTTTCTTCGTAGATTCTTTGACCAAGTTCAAGAAGAATTCAAGAATATATCGCGTTGAATATAATTAATGTACGAGAATTTTAAAATGCTCTACATATACGTTTAAATATTACATTTTAATTTTACACACATTTTGAGAACATAATTACAATTACATTGTATTCCATAATTACAGTTTGCAGTTAGCTATTAGCTGGTGGGCTTATAGTGGGAATTAATAACTGTTCGGTTTTAATTTATTTCGTGAAACTCTACGTGAAACAAGAAATTTGATCTTCCTCGTGTTCTTATTGTTTCTCTGTCGATTCACCAGCTCGTCGGCGCTCGCCGCGCTGTATATTTCACGATTGAATTTTCTCGAAATTGGTTTGGAATTGCTACGTCCGAGATGGGTTTAAGAGCTTACACAGGACGGACCTTTCAAAGAGTCGGTCAGCGCGCGGAAAACGCAAAGACGTAAGAGGATTAGGCGGCTTTTGCACGATTGCCGAGTATGTCGCGCGGCCCCGTAACTAAAACGCCATTAATTTCTGTATCGTCTTTATCATTCAATTTGCCGATTCCCTGATCTCTTTAACCGGATTTGTGAACGGCTCATGAAACTCGTTATACAACGATGTAACAGAGCGCACGCATTTCCGACGCAGAGAGACCGCAAAATGGAATTTTCCGAAATGAGAACGATAATTCCTCCTCGTAAAGATCATTAATTACAATTTGAGAGCCGCAAGTTGACCGGCAGGTTGTTGAACGATATGGAGCGGAAAGTTTCTCGATCTCCTTTGAAAGTGAGAGAGCGTTTCTCCGTCCTTTTATCTCTCTCCTCGCTGCGGATTTAATTTTATAGCTTACTAGCTTTTCGTAACTTTTATTACCCGCAATAGTCCCCGTCTGCCCCGACGTGTAATGCACGACGATAACGAACTTCAGATTGCTATCGCGCTCCCGATTACTATGTAATGTAAGCATTACTCGGACCTCGCGATGGTTTAACTTCTTTGTAACTGTCTGATGAGCTTAAGTTTCGTCGACCGCAAGATCGTCGAATGGAGCGCCACGCTTCTTTTCGAAACTGCAGAACTCACATCCTCCGAAAAATCTTCTCTCGACGTATAATTGTCTTGCGCCAGAGCACGAGGTTCGCGTTAATAAAACAATGTTTTTTTTTTTTTTTTTTTTTTTTTTTTAAAATATAGATACCATCAACTCCGTCAGGAAGCCGATGTGTCACGTATTTTGTGACACATGAATATTTTTCAAAAAAACGCAATATACGTTTCGCGCACTATTTCGAACCGCTTGACAGCTTCAATTTCACATTGATTGCCGGTAGTTTATCTCTTGTTGTTTGTTTTCCGACGGCATTTCCGTACCGCGCTCTGTCGGTCCTTCCGACGCGGTAAAACGCAGATCTGTTACGATCAGGTATCACACGTCCGTGACGGCGTTGTCGTTTCGGGTTTTTAAACGCTACCTTGGAAAGAAAGTCGTTAGTCTCAATTTCGGCTATCGCAATTAAAGAACGTGAAGCGGGAACCTCGCGCCGGAAAAGCCTCTCTTGAAAACTCTCAGGTCTTTCTTTCTCTCTGTCTTCGGCCTTCTTGGATCGTGTCTGTCTGCGGATTCGAGCGGCATGTAGGTTAGGTAGCCTGCTGGCAGGGTTTATTGGCTACGACTCTTGACCACGTAGGACCAAGGTGGCTGCACCCTGACGTACCATTGTCGGACGATAAAAGGGCGAGAAAACGAACAGTGAGGAACGAGAGAAAGAGAGCGAGAGAAAAAAGAAGAGAAAAAGAGAAAGGGAGATGGAAAGAGCGCTTCGAAGGTGAAACCACCCTTCGTCTTTTCTTCTGTCTTGCCCTCTGCCCCTGTTGCAGCGCCCTGTCAGAGCCAGTAGAAATTAGTTCTCGGCCGTAGAGCGCGGAATTATTGCCGCTTTCAAAGTCGCTCGCCGTGCTTAGAGAACGCGAGGCGGGAGGAATACGAAGAGGAAAGTGCGCCTGTTAGGTTGTACAAGAGAAAGAGAGCAAAGAGAGTGAGAACGGAATAAAGAGAAAGAGAGAGAAAGAGAACTACGGCAATGCTCGTAGTGTGCGAATGGAGGTATTCTTCTGTGTGCGTGTGCGCTTGCGAGGGTAAGAGGGTAGTTAAACCGAATCTACGATATTGAGTTAGAAGTAAGGCGGACCGGGCCCTGAAGTGGGGGCTAATAAAATTTGATGACCGGGAACTTCGTAATGAGAATGAGACGCGGAAAGGAGGAATCGAGAGACGCGAAGAGCGAGAAAGAGAAATGGAAAGAGAGATGGAAACGGTCGGCTATGAAAACTTCCCCGACGTAGCGAGCCCGCGATTTATGATATTTCATCGGACAGCCGCGGAGAGTCCGGGAAAGAGTAATCTTTTGTAGTCATTAATTTTCTTTCGCTATACGTCGTCATGAGCAGCCGCCTTTGTCGGAAATGGCGCAGCTGCGGATATTTATGAATTTGCTTCTGGCGCGTGAAATTTAATCAACACCGCGGACGCCGCGCTAATTACTCACTGTGGCGTGTGAAATCTGCTTGCGAATTCTACGCGACGTCAATCTTCAATCGGATGCTCGACACAGTGGAACATACTTCAGATTTCGAGTTCTAGATTTCAAAGTTTTAATTAATTAGGTAATCCTCTTAATTAATTTACACGACCGTTTCCGATGAAAAGTTGATAAGAACATAATTTCAACGAAGTTCGTAACTAGTTATTTTACACACATTTTTTTTTCCCTCAAGTACGCAAATATATATAACTATGGATGATGCAGTACTGTACATTTCTGTATAAAATATTTTGTGAGAATGAAATCAACGCAACTTCACGATCGTGCTTCAACGTCGAAAAAGTCATCAGCACTATTAGTGGCTTCAAAGTTACGTTGATACTATGAGAATTGGCCGTTGAATGAACCGCGAAGTCATTTCTTGCGCCTTTTCGACGGTCTCGCTCTTTCGCCCCATTCGAGTCGGTAACTTCGCGTACGTGCCGCGTTTGGGATTCCGCCGAGGACCCGCCATAAACTCGTCAGGGCACAATCGCGCGTGCGAAAGTAGAACCACGAAGCGCGAGAAGTAGGAAAATACGAGAATAGAAGAGCGCGTGTGCTGAGACGAGAAGGAGGGAGAACAGGAGGATGGGAGAAGTTGGATAAGGGTTTATACACTAGGAACGGAGCGAGGAAAGAGAGAGAGAGAGAGAGAGAGAGAGAGAGAGAGAGAGAGAGAGAGAGAAGTGGCTTTCCGCGCGCGAGCTAGACGACGACGACGATCAAATTTGTTCGGGAATTCGAAATCGCTGGGACGGAACGATGGGTTGGGAATAAAGTGTATGCGGCAGCCGAGTGTGTTCGCGCACCGCGCGCCCTAGGAAACCTTTCAGCAGGCAGGTTTGCCGCGAGCGAGCGGGTAAAGGGGTGAAGGAGGTGACGCGGGAGGAAGAGTGATTCGACATCAAAAGGTGTCTACCGGTCGTTCAACCGACTTCGGTTCACGCTTGCCGAGAGACGGCCGTGTCTGGAAATCACGGTTATCGTCCCGGAAAACTGTCTTGCTCCAGAATCCGTGCGCTAAGTCAAAGGACGCGGCTGGCAGAACGCGTTTCTTTTATTAGATGCGGCACAAAACCTCGCCATTGTTAAATCTGTATTTTACGCGAACATCGCGTCACGGAAATTACGAGCTCAGAGATAATTTACCTTTTTACATATCGCCACGCCGCTCATTATTTCGCGAATTATCTCGACGATACAATATTACACAATACACAGATCGTTAATTGCAAGAGAAAATTTATCGAGATTTCTTTTAAAGCTTGAAATATTTTTGCGATATTAAAAAATATATTAATGTTATATAAATATATAAATTTATAAATATTTTTTGCTATGTGTGTGTGTGTGTGTGACACGTACACACACACACACATACATATATATATATATATATATTATTAAACTTGCAAACAAGCACTCCGGTATTTTGAAAAAATATTGAGTTTAATAAAAAGCGATTTTATTGTATCCGAGGATTATAAAAATATCATCGAGAATTATGGAAAAATTGAATTTGCGCAAAACTAATTTTGCACAAACATATCAAAACGTCGATTTCGTAAATATGGTTTTTTTTTTGCTTTATTTTTTTTCTCCAAAATGTGTACGTAACACTCGAGCGTATATATATTCGTGGGCAATTACTAAGCACACAAACCGCCAGCGCGATTTGCAATCGCGCAAATATTTGCCCCTCGCGGGCTTACGGAATTTAATCTTGATGATATCATTCTCGCAAATGTTCGGGACGGATCTTTGACGAACGATAACAACGTCAAAGAAACGCGGAATTTCATATTGCACATATGTTCTCGCTAACACGTCTCGCGCGCGTTTTGTTATTCCAGCAAAACAACAACTGGCAAAGGATTTCATATAAACACGTTAATAGTTAATGCACACGTCTGCTGCACCCGCTTGACTCGAAATTACTGCGCGATTGCCATTTTAGAAAAACCAATCGGAAAGCGGTATATTAAAAACGCTGTTTTTTTCGCATACAATACACGTTTTGTTTTTAATAAATACTGCATTTTCCTTACAAATTCTTGAACGTAATATTAATAGCATGAAAAGCTGCTTTGATATGTTTGACACGAGCTTTCGTCTGTGCAAAATAGAAAGAAATAAAGTGGAAAAAAAATTTCCCGCGTGTATTTGTTTATGTTTGTATTGTACTGACATAAACATTTTTTCCACAAAGAAAGATTAATACTTGAGGAAAAATATTTTTTGAATTATTTTTTATTGTTTTTATGTGACATTGTTTTTTTTTCTCTCCATAAGAAATATTCGAGCGAATGTTCGTTCCCGTTGATGCTTATTCAATTTCTGCCATCCATTTTAAAGCTGTCTACAATAGAAGTTGTCCAATGATCCTCTTAGCGGCGCCATGAACTAGGTCGAACAACTGCGAGGGACCGAATCCCGAAGACTGATTTACGGTCGTCTCTGAATCGATTTATGCGACTTCGGACATCGCCACAGCGGTGGTTCCAACTAATTGCGCGCGCGTTGCTGATATATATAGTATTTCCAGCCGAAAACAATTTTCCCGCAACGGTATCCGGCTTTAATTACATTATGGAATTTCATATCTCGCGCGCGGAACGTACGTACACCGGCAAATTTCGCGCGTTGTGATTGCGTGCATTCGTCGTTTTGCATATGCAATCTGACGCGCGTTTGGCGCTTGATACAGTTTACCCTCTCTCGCCGACGCGCGATTCGCGCCACGACGACGCGGAACAAAGTCTTCATCCTGAAAATATATAAATAATAATTCGGTTTCTCAGAGCGCGCTGACTCGATTCTCATTTGACATCAGCCAATTCCAAAATAGCGCACGAAGCGCCGCAATTGCTGAAATTCCTGAAATGTACTGAAAAGGATTAGCTTTGAAGCCGAGACAGTCCGACTTTGCCGTTATTAAATTCTTGTTTATAGATTGGAAGTGAAATACGCGCCACGTTGCGGCAGTAATTCGGATTCCGTGTCGCTGCGAGGAAATAAGTGTTATATTTCACTTCGACGCTTGTGAGAACACTTTTAATACAATTTCGTGCAATAAATTAAAGGTAAATGTTTTTTCGATTTGGTCATATTTTGAAAATAATTAAGTGTGTTTCCGTTGAACCAAATAATAATGAGAAACTTCGTAAGATAATATCACCTTGGTGGTCTTTTTCGATTTATCACTCTGTTTAATCGAGTTTTATCAAAACTTTAATTTAGAATCGTATGAAGTTTTTGAAATTATTAAGCACATCCGCGGATATTTTGTTCTGTGCGATATTATTTATATGCCGCATTTTTTTCGCTCTCGAACTTTTCTCTCTCTCTCTCTCTCTCTCTCTCTGAGAGTGATTATAAATAAAGTCTAATCAATCAATCAATCAATCAATCTGACAGTTTCATTAATTTAATCATTGATAATGTTCCTGTCTACTTTGTATGATAAAAAAAAGATACAGTTAATTATTAGATATAATTTCTCTTATAAATAATTATAATTCCTTTTCCACACGTTGCGCGGCTCCAAATATTTGACAGTGGCATTAATATTAACATTAATTATAACCTCATTTGTCAGTGACACTGATTTCTAAATAGAACAAACAATTATTACACGGTTTGTTGATATTACTAATTGTCACATAAATTAATAATTCGTTAATTCGGAATATTTGAAGTTAGATGTTCAGACAATTAAATAACAAACAGAGAACAACGCTGTGCTGATTTTCTCTTCTCTAGACGATAAAATTCTCTGAACTAAATGCAAGTGTCTGTGTTCAAAGAAAATCCTTTGAATTTTCCTTGAAGTATAATTATATGCCTCCACATTCAATCGTTTTCTCCGATTAATCTCCCGTAATTCTCAACCTTCTCGCGTTTCACCGTCATCGAATTTTCTCCGATTTCCACGCGAAATCGCCCTGGCTCTAGTACTTTCTTTTCTAGGAGAGAATATATATCGTACCTCCGTGGTGCAATCTTAACAGAATTACGAGCGTAATAGCCTCTATTCTGTGCTTTAGTACTCCGGCTGATTTATATCTGAGCTCTTTCACTGAATGAAGTCGATACAAATGACCGCCACGCGAACGTTCTTATCTTCTCCCGTAACGTCGGCGTAATAACAGACGCGATATTTTCTCCCAAGTTTTGAGCCTCATTCGAATCCAAATTGAGCGCCGCGCCGCGCGTAAGTCTCGCATATTCAGATAAATAAGTACATTATATAAGCGCACCGCGCCGCTCGAGCGTCGATAATACGGCTTTTAATTCCTGGGAACGTTCGCCGGGGTAATTTTTCTCCCCTTCCTTCCCGCGCGAAGGAGGAAGGGTCACGGTTGGCTGTCTGTGAAAAATAAACGAGCCCGTGCAACTTGGCGCAACGCCGTTCCGAGCCATTAAACTTGCACGCGGCAGCAAGTTTTTCGAAGCTGCGCATGCACTCTCCTCGGGCGCGAGAAAAAGAGAGAAAGAGAAAGAGAGAGAGAGCTCGTTGCACGCTACGGCGATGCACACACGCGAGAAGCTGTGCCGTGTGCCCGTCGTCGGGGCTTTCGATATTCCGGCGCGAGTGCCACGCGGAAAAAGCCTAAGCACTACCGTTATTGATGACCGTCGTGTCGAACGGACCACGTTGATTTATCGGCGAGAGAAAGAAATATTTCTCCGGGACGCGCGAGGCGGAGATACGACGACGTAATAGTCCGCATGGTATACCGCAGGTGATACGCCAAGGCGGAAATTTACGATAATATTTGCCGGGGCCGGACGAGTCGCGAAATGAAATTTCCACGGTATGGCGGCGATTTACACTTCTCTCGCGACGAGTCGTCCTCGTTCGTTTCGCGCGAATTTCACGGCGCAGTCGCGATTTCAGAAAGAAATCATGTCGCGTCCTGACGCGTCCGTGCGAGAAGAAATTAAATTTTTGTTCGCCGAGAAACACATTTGAATCTGGCACTTTTACGCGATTAATTATGCGAAACATATATTGGTTTCGATGTGAAGGAATATTTCTCTACCAGTGACGATAAATATGACGCATTAATACATTTTACAAAAATTATGTTTTGCTGAAGAACGTAATTTATATGCAGTGTTCTCTCGTTATAAATAAAACATCATTTTTAGAAACAAAAGAAAAAAAAACAACATAATACGAGCGCGGCACACAAGTAGTGCGTGGGGAAAAATAAATATTGTTTTGTAGCCCGTTAATTGAAAAGAAGGATAAACGCGGCTTATTCCAGATTGGTTTGCTCGGTGCACGTACAATGGTCCGACGCGCATCTCGTCGTCGCTACAGTGACATGATGTTGAACGCATACAAATATTCTCAGAGCTCGTTCCGGCCGGCTCGTCGCTGCGCCGCGAGCTATGACGAGTGTGTATTCTAACGCCGTGAACAACCATTTCCTACGACGACGTGTGCCTAGCTAAGGTATATTTACTCCGAGCTCTCTCGATGCAGCCCAACGAGTAGCTACGGAGACGCTCGGAGAGATCCTCGACGAAAACTTGTTAACCGTCGGCGAGCTTAAGCCACTCGAAGGCTTCGCCTTCCAATTTCTCGTTTGTCGTCTCCGGCTTCGAACTCACGACGGTCGTCCTTCTCTCGTAACTCCGTTCCCTCGGAAGATCCGGTTTGAAGCGACGGGAGGAGAGGAAGCCATCTCTCTCTCGGTATCATACCGAGTAGTCCTTTGATGCATTTACCGCGAGCGTCGCGCGCAAGTAGTAATACTTCGCTTCTCTCTGGCTGACTTATACCAGCGCTCTTTCACTGAATTAAGTAGATACAGTCAGCGCGCGCGTTCTACTTTATGTACATACATATATTATGTATATATATATATATATATATTCTCTCTCTTTTTCTAAATACTACTAAATAAAAATCGCATCTCTTTGTATTATATTTATATTATTCTTCTTATTTCGTACTTCCTTTCTTTAGCTTTTCTCCAGTCAGTTCGAAGAAATCCTTTATGTGAAAGAGCGAAGCTTTAAATTTATGTCGAGCGATCCGATGACGCGCGCGGCGCGCTTTAAATAGACGATAAAAAAAAGAAAAAAAAAAGTAGCTGACTCGAACGTCAAAACTTGGGGCGTATACCACGACCGTAGTAAAAGTCCGCGTAATGATATATGGGAGTTCGAGTGTCCGCCCGCATCCCATCGCGCCGCCGTCGTTGCACCGATATGAAGCGTTTCGGTGAAAATTGCATCAACGATAAAATTTTGTATACCGAGATGAGAGGCTTCTGAGGATCCATCATGGCGCCCGTGTCGGTTAAGTAAAAGTATCTCCGCGGAAATTGGATCGTCGTTGCCGTCGACAACGATAGCCGGATGATACCTACTTCGCGTGACTGACCAAAATTGTCTCTCTCGGTTGAAAGACATTTTTTCCTTGTTATTTTTTTCTTTTTCGCGCGAGTAGACTTTCCTTCCGCGTCGCGTCGTGGGATTCGTCATGAAAGGACATTATGACTTTTCGTTTCGTGAGAAATCTCTCTAAAAAAAAAAAAACAAAACAAAACAAAAACAAAAACTGAAACACGAAGAGAAACGTTATTAGAACGTGTTACGCTCGGAAGGAAACCCGTTTTAATGATCCCGCGGAACTTGAATAGTTTCCGTGTCACGATAAACGTCTCTTTTCACGCTCGCGGCCATTATGCCGGGAGATTTATCATCTTCAATTCTAAATGTGCCGTTCTCAGCGCGTGCACGAGACGTTCCGCTGCACGTAGAATATCATTTTCAAAAATGATGGCACGCGCTCTCCGAGGAAAATTGAATCATATTTTCTACAGCCCGCTAAACTTCTAAGTCACGTAGCACCGAGTCTGAGTTTCGAGTTTGGGCCTTCTAGTCTTTTCATCTCGGCAACGAGAGACAGAGAGAGAGAGACTTTCCCGGCGGCGTCGACATTGCTTGATTTCAAAAGTGGCTCACGTAGTGGGTGACGCGGGTCTTAATGAACTTCAAATTTTTTTAACTACTTCGTATTTTGGACAAGTACAAAGATAATTATTCTTTTTGTTACGCGTTGTTGTATGACATTTTATTTCTAATAAAATTATCTGTTTACTCTCTGGCGTTGTGTCGCGTCAGCATTTTGTTCTATTCACACCGCGTGAAGGCACGACTTTGTGTGTTTTATATCAGTTTGAAATCAAATGGACACGGCTGCGTATATTCGTTCTCTTCGTGTTAATCATCCGAGCGATCTTCGTCATCATGTTCGTCGATCTGCTGATCGCGACGCCCGTTACAAATCAAAGTCAGGCAGGATGGAGAGACGAGTCGTGCGCGTTCAATGTCGAACGAGACGGCTTACGGGAGGAAGATGCGACGTGAACAGAGACGATATATGCACCCGGAGGACATACATGCACAGGGGTTGGGACAGACGGTGCCGTTCCTTGTTTAAGTGGACCCGGGTGAACGCGTTCATTTGATATACAGCTAATTAGAGATCGAAATCTCGACTAGTCAGGGTGTGTGCGTTCTGCTTTGAAACGCGTCGTGTCCGTGAGGTTAATACACTTGTAAACGAATGTGTATATGCGTGTTTGTATGTTTGTAAATATAGATGGCAAATGCACCATTCTCGTCACCTATCGTTAGCTACCATCCACGGTGAATGAAAAACAGAGAATTCCGTCTGTATATAATAAAAGTTTCTCAAATAAGGTGTTTAAAAATATTCGAGCGAAATATTGAAATCTCTTCTCGTAATATGTCGTAATTTTTTAAAAATACATTAAAAAAGAATTATATTGCACTATTTTATCTCGTTCTCGTTAAATAGATTTGGCGGCAGCTAATTTTTTCTCGATTAAAATTGTTTTTAATCCTTATTTTTGCCAAAAACGTGCTGTCTGCATTCGTGCTTACTTTTAGCAAATACAGATACTCCAGGGAGAGAAAGCTGATTGAAGAGCGGTTAATTGGAGATCGGAATTTCCATCCCTCTTTGAACGTGGTATTAATTAGCAGGCGAATAAAAACGATCTAACGTATTCGTATTCAAACTCGGATCTGAAACGTGAATAGAATGTTCTATACATTGAAAGTGACGCGTGTGTGACCGTACATATATATACACGCTATATCTATTCTCGCTACAATAAAGTAAAATAAGAATTAAAATAAGTTAAAATAAGAATTCTTGCAGATCTCGTGCAAATTGCGTGTATCTTTATGTCCGCAGAGACTCTTTCGAATTAAATTCACGACAAACATAAAATTCTCTATGATGACAGTTTTGAATGCATCGCGCACAAATACGCGATAAGCTTCTTTCGCACGCGCGCACACACACATACACGCGCGCGCGCGCGTTCAGTGGAAGGCAAAATCGGATGATTGTGTTCAACGTTCACCTTTCAGCTTGATATACAGCTAATTGGAGATCCGAATCTCGGAGATCGTATCCCGCAGCGCAGAAGAGAGAGGCGCGTAGATGTGCGGCAGCGTTCGAATCTTTCATTCGAAACGTTCGAATTCGAACTTTTGATACTTATAAAAAAAAATATATATATATATAATATCGATACCATTTATTAATAATTCGTTAAAAAGATGTTAGAAACATTAACGATGTTTAGTTCGCGCGTTTCGAGTTTGATCGATATCTCGAAGTTAAGCATGTAACATTTTTTTGAGTTCATTATGAATCTCGCCGATAATAGAAAGTCTTTTGTCGCAGATTGAATTAGATTATGTGGTATTGATCGATCGAAAACGTCGGGTTGAGAAACCCTGATGTATAGCATGCCATGGCGCTTCTGGATTTGCGTCTACGTGGGAGCCGGGCACCTGCACTCTCGCGTAAAACACGTCTCCGCGATCCCTTCGACAAAAGAGGAGGTGGGAAATGGAAAGGATCCGGGCAAACTATAACTAAACCGCGCCGTCTCTCGCTCGTATAGTGCTCTATAAATTATATAATATCATCCGGCGGATGGAACCGGACGCGCCATTTCGCACGTTGCTTTTTGTTTTGTTTTTTTTTTTTTTTTAGCGCTCTGAGAGTAATATATT
>QVNW01003613.1:0-12310 GCA_014825475.1 Pseudomyrmex flavicornis
TGTGTGTATGTGAATGCGCGTACTTGTTAATAATATACCTAAGGTTTGCATTCGTCATATCACGCGCCAGTCGATTATTGTACACGTTTTTTTCTCGGCTCCTTCGCGACCGAAAACTCTCTCTCGAGCTAGATATTTCCCACATTGTTCGCGTGTTCGTCGCTCTCTCGCGTGGTTCTCGACCACGTGATACTACGGAACCGGACGCGAGAGAGAAAGAAAACAACGGAAAAAAAAAAAAAAAAAACTAGAAATCCACAGCGCGACGAATCACCGGCGAAAATGACTAGAGAAGTCGAACGCGAACGAGCGCAAATTGCATATTCACGAGGAACGTATAACAAGATTGTCCGCGACAAATTTTTTCATGATCGCAGAAGTAACACGGGAGAGGGCGGCGCGCACACACAAGAAGAACTCGCGAAAAAATTCGTGAGTTTTCACGGAATCTGACGCTTCAATGGGTGGAAATTCGTTAGCTGAAAAAAAAGGACGGTATCTGCCACAAGAGGGGAAAGAACTGCCTCGTCCGAGAATTTTTTGAACGTGGTTTTTGCTCCGTCGGACCGACAGCACGTCAAGGCGGAAGAGCACGAAGAGCTCTCGGTGGAGAGAAAACTCCCCGTTCAAACGCCAGGTATCAAATATTACAATTAATTTTTTTTTTTTCGGCTTGATAAAAGCAACAAGATGTTAGTTTGGTGTATCTTCTTATTTTATATATATTTATATAATATTTATACACTAAACCAACATCTTGTTATTTCTCTCTCATCGGGGTTCAAAATTAATTGCATACTTGCCATGCGATCGAGAGTCGTAAAATATTTTCTTTTTTTCTTTCGCCTTCGAGAATCAAAACCTCAAGATTCAAAGTTGAGACTAATTAAGCCAGTGAATCTGCATTGGAAGGACTGAAGGCAGTTTCTCCTCTTTTCGGAGAGTACTAATTAGGATCGTTAACTTCATTATCATCGCGCGTTTCAGTTCTCACGATAAAGTTCTGTTTGTTTGATCGAGTCTGGCGTTTCTTTGTTTTGAGGGAAAGGAGGGAGGGAGGAAATCGCGCGGTCATATATCTAGCTCTGCTTTCGGTCGCGGAGAAATTCTCTCTTCCTCTCTCGAGAATCGAAACGTGCACACGACGTACAATATTCGCACGCGCGCTGATCGCGCAGGAAACGTCGCGATCCCGTCAAATTTCGGATGTATCACACCGGGACGTGTCACGCCACTCCAGTCTCGCGGCCGCGGTCCCGCTATTTACAACGGCACCTATGCCCCTTTTCATCCGCGCTTCTCTCCCCGTCGCGAAAAACGCGCGACGAGAAGAGAGAAGCGAAGCGGGCGATCTCGTCTCAAACAGCTCAGACCCGATAATTTGGTCGGACACGGAAACGTTTTTTTTTTTTTTTTAAATCGAGCCGTCGATTGAAAAAGTGCACGTCGCTCGATTATACAATCTCTCTCTTCTCATCCGCCCCTTCTCGTCGCTCCCCCATTTATCGGCGACGAAGGGGAGTCGTCCCCGATCGCCGTTGTGTCCGGCGAGGGCCGCGCGCGCGATTCTCTAAACCCGTTTCGCGAAATCCGTTTCAACTTTCTATTAACCGCGCGGAGTTAATGCAGCAGCGACGACGACGACGACGCTCGAGTTGGTCCCAGGACTAAAATGTTTCGAAACGAAAGCCGATCCGACACGTCCGAATCCTATCACAACCGCGCTAATATTTTTTATCAACCCGCTCTCCCCGAAGCAAGTAAAAAGAACAAAAGTTCAACAGAACGCCCGTTTTTTTTTTTCATCCCACTCTGTTAAATCTACGATTAGGCTACGATTAAAAGCTTAGGCTACATGTACGATTAGGAGTTTAATAATGAGCGCGCAATCGATTCCTCATATGTACGTTGCCAAAAATACTGAAGCGCGATAAAAATCTTTACGTTCGAAAGAATACGTGGCAGACAGAATCGATCGCTTTTCCGCATTCGGTTTTTTCGCGAATATTTACAAATGTTTTAATTTTACAACGAACGGCTCTCTCGCGAGGCCGGAGTGGCTCGTCACGGCGCGACTTATCTCGGGCAAAAAGTCCTTCACGCGCTGAAGAATCGTCGCGGAATTTCAATCTTCCGACGACCAAGAAGCTGGAAGGGATCGACGAGGTAACAAATTGTTTTTTTTTTTATTAGTTACACACAAACACGTAAAGATCTGACACGGACTGGCTGACAGGGCTCTCTAAAAAGTGTCTAACTAATACTGTCTGGAAGAAAGTTGTTGTAAAATCGAAAAAATTCACTCACGTTTGAATCGTGTTCGTGACGACACACAAGGTCCCTGTAAAAATAACAATTGTTCGAAATTCATCGGATTTCTTTTTTTTTTTTTTTTTTTTCCATTTCGCAAACGGCACCCTCTCGTGTTAAATAATCTCTCACAAATCTTTTTTCACCCTCTTCGAGGATGTGTAGTAAGCTCTTTTCTTCTCGATCAAAAGTTTGAAGCTTCGCGTGTGTGCCACGCGCGTATTCAAGCGATTTTACTTCGATTTAAATAAATAATACTGTGTGTTTATGTATTTCTCGTATGTTTTTTACCCTCTCCTCGAGAGATATTAGGCCAGTCCGTCACTCTGAATTGACCAGCTCCCCGCGAAAGTGTCTCGTGCGCGCGAGATTCGCTTGCACGAGCACGTTCGACCGGCGCTGAGACATCGATGCGTATAATACAAGTTGAAGTCTGCAAATCAGACTGTTTATTATTATTATTACTCTATTATTTTATATATATATATATATATATATATAACGCGAATCAATTGTGAGAAAAATGGTCGTTATTTAATGGTCGCGCGTAGCGAAATAAGAAACGCTCTCAAAGAACGTTGCGCGCGAAACGTCTCTCTTTCTCGCAAGACGGCCGTCGTTATCACTTCGGGAGAAGATTCCCGGTTAACAACACACATATAGAAGAGGACGACGGTGACACGACGGCCCGATCTTTGAGAACGTTTTTTTCGGTGTCTGAAGATCACAGCACGCGTTCCACTGCACTTAATTAGACCGTTTCTTTTTCTTTCCTCTTTTTCTTTTTTTCACGTAGGAAACATGAACAGAAAAGCCGCGCGTGCGCAGAAAGAGTTTCCGAAGTATCCCATCTTTTGTCGACGATCGGCGCAGAGGAATTTTTTAAAAGCGTATAGACAACGTCCTCTCGCGCGACCGTCGATCTCGCGCACCTTCGGAACGAGGGATTCGTTCGCCGAGACGGTAAAATCAGTTTTTTTTTTTTTTTCGTTGTGTTAACGTCTTCGGAAGCGGACCGCCAGAACAATTTCGGTAATTAATTTCTCCGCGTGTGTGACCAAGGAAACGTTCATATTCCTATCCCCTAATCGTTAATTGTGCTAATTGGTTTTTCCTATATAAAACTGTCTGCGCACCGTCGGTGGCGCTCAACGTGTGTGTGTGTGTACATAAAATACTGCGGAAGATAAGAAATCGCGTTTCAGGTGTCTAAAAAATAAATAAATAAATGTGTGTACAATATACATACATGTCGATCTTAAAAAATAAAATGTTTCTCCGCTGCGATTTAAGAATGTACATGTACAATACATATCAGAAAGACATCTCGGTACGTAATGCACCGTCAACTACTCTTCGGTTTGTTTTTCTTTCTTTACAATATTCGCGCGCTCGAAGAGGGAGTGAATTCATTCCGCGAGAAAGCGACGCTCGTACAATAATATTTTTACAATACGCGCTTAGAGCAATAAAATGTATTTTAAAACTTGTTCCGTTTCTCGCGATCCGCCTCGATGAGAGAGAGAACCGAACGAGACCCCACAGCTGTGTGTTTCGCGAAAGTGATTCCGTCCGTCTTTTTTTTTTTCTTTTTTTTTCTTTTTTTTTCTTTTTTTTTTTGGTTTTTACTCTATCGATCGATTGTCCTCGCAAAATTCTCTGACACTCGGTGCGTCATCATATCGTCGGCGCATGGAACGTGTCGCCGATAGATCCGCTTGTCCCATTTATTTCCCTGCCCGATCGACAGCAGCGGGCAAAAGGAACAAATAGGACAAGGGAATCAATCGGCCGCGACGTCTCTCGCTCCTTCCACACACACTCGCCTCACGAGACATATCGATGTAACAGAATATACAAGAGCGGCGGTTGTACCGAGACACATACAATCGACACGACCGTCGACGAACGATACGTGTTTCGATAAAATCGTCCCCTTTCCCTCCCCCTCTTTCTCTCTTCCTCTCTTTCACCCCTCTCTCCTCTACAGCGGCTTGTCCGAAGACGCAACAATGATCGTTATACCCATTCATTTTCAAGAGAATGGAATCTCGCGCCGATCGGCTTTCAGCTTCCACCGAAACTCCTCTTCGAGATCGAGAGGAGATGGGCGTGGCGCCTCGCCGACGCTCGATAGATTTTTTTTCTTTTTTTTTTTTTTTTTTTTGTTTTTGCCTATAATAATACAGTTTTAAAATCTCCATTTTGTGCGCGCGCCGCGGCTATTCCGGCGACAAACTCCGGGGAGCGTCGGCGAAACGGACGAGCTCCTTCTCCGCGGCGGAGCGCCGGCGGAAGCGCGTGCAGCTTCATCCCATGGGTCCCCGATATCCCGGCGTCCAGGGCAACCCGTAGCCGAAGCAGGACGCGAACAGGTGCTCATAGAGCAGATACGGCAACGGGAGCGGCGGTGGCGGCGGTCGCATTTGCTCCGCGAGTCTTCTCCGCGAGACACTTGCCATCCTCTACAAGGATCTCTTGCCGAGTGTCACGGGCGCCGGGGACTCGAAAAGCATCTCCCTGTGCTTGGTGCGTATGTGCGAGCGCAGAGTGTCGATCCTGCTGTAGGTGGCCGGGCAATACGGGCACAGCGAGCGCTGCGCGGTGTGTATGTGGAAGTGATGCCAACGATTGGTCACCTGCTTTCCGCAGGCGAGGCATTTCCACATCGCCGGGCTGTTAAGCGCTACGGCGAACATGTTGTGATAATTGAAGGGGGATTGATTCGATGAACCTGCAAAACCCAACAAGCAATCTACATGGCTCTCTTGTTCGTTGTTTGCGCAAAAACTCAAACAATCGTCGCGCCCCGGAGAATCCCGAAATCTCCTCAGATCCGTAAGAGTCTACGGGACGCAGAAAGTCTTCGCAAGGGATCTTTGATGTTGGATTCTTCACGAGGTCGGTCACGAGCGTTAAAAACAATCTTTGGATTCGGAAAACCCGAAGGGACGATGAGTCCAGGATCTCCTCCTGAACTCCTCGATTCCTCTCGAGAGATCCTTCGATTTCGCAAATCAGATTTTATTTTTTGTTTTTTTGTTTTTTTTTTTAAATCGGTGTCATAAATCCTGAAATTTTCAAGAGATCGAAACAAGACGTCGAAATCCTTGGACCCTTCGGTGCGATGGGTGGTTTTGTGTGGTTTTTTTTTCTTTTTGGAATGCGGAATCTCGTGTGTCTAAGAAGTGTCCTTGAACGATCCGAGCGAACTTCGCGAATTTATTGGACCCTTCAAGGACACGCACGAAAGAACGGAGGGGGAGGAGGGAGAGAGAAAAAAGAAACAAAACAAAAGTGACGTTACAAGGCAAGGCAGAGAGAGTCGAATTGGAAGTGTCTGGTCACACGTGTAAAATGTGTCCACACGCACACAATCGCCATTCACCTTCTCGCTCATAATTGCCGCGCAAGCACAGATACGTATTTCACAAGCATCCTGCGTATATAGATGTGTATGTATGTATATATATACACACATATATATATACTCACGTTCTCTCGACGCCGCCGTGAAAGGAAGATGACAACGCACGTCGAGAGGAAAAATAATGCCTGAGAATCAGACGCTATTCTTACCTCTCTCGTCACAAGATTCTTTTCGAGTTTCTAAAATAAATGACGAATAAGAAACGAAGTTCCTGCTGCTGTTCGAATGATCCGCGCCAACGACGAGCAGAAGATCCTATCGCGAAAAATTCTTCTTTTTTATAAGACCAACATTGAATTTACTTTTCTTCAATCTCACAATATCGCGGTAACTTCTAAACCCCGTAAATCAAAGATTCTTTTCAATTTGTCGTCTCCGATTGTTTTAAATTGTCGAAAATAATTTTTGACACACTAATTTCCGCGTAAATAATTGGGAAGATGTTCAAAAATCCAATTTAAAACATCACATAATTTATGTTCTATGCATCCTGCGTCAAGGCTCGTGTTTTCATATCTTACTGGATTGTTCACCAAGATAGGGAAACACACATGTGCGCATTCGCTCCTAGTCTACGAATATAAAGGAGAAGAAACACAAAGAATATTTCCGAACAAAATTATTCCACACGATTAAACAATTGCAAATGCGGCGGAAACGTAGAAGAAGCTTGTCTTAAATAAGATTCCGACACACACACACGAATACGGTGATCGAGTAGCAGCGTACTGCCGTGCTCGAGCGCGCATACTTCAGAATAATCAGGAGTTGATGAAGGCGTTGCGGTGCCGTCAAATACCAGCTTACCCCCCCGAAGGTATGTCACGTATCGATTATCGAAACGCACCTATCCACCAACTCCCTTCCGATAATCCACATCATAGTCCACGGCATAGTTGCTTGAAAACGCGGAGAGAGACGAGACACGTGCCACACACATACACACACCCACACACACTCTTTCAAAATTTTCCAGAAAAATTGTTTTTCTTGCAACGCATTTATTTTCTCGTGCATATACACAACATGTATATATATATATACTATATTACATCTCTGTGTTTTAATAAGTGAAACATGTACAATTTCTCAAAGAATCCTCGTTAAATCCTTCTTAATTCTAATTGACCGTGTACACGCGTGCGTGACGTACACGCATCAAAGCGTGTGATTTGAATCATATTCCCGTCCGGACGACGTTACTATTTCGCGCGATCCGGAAATCACTTGTGAATCTGTTCAATGTCAGTTGCCAGATTCGACACGTTAGTCGTGAGATGAACAACGTCTCGCGGGAAGATGATGCAAATCCGAACGTCTGATTGGAATGAAACAGCAGCGCTGAAGTTAATTAATTAATTAGTCAAACGAAGATCGATACTCGCGTGTCACTCGAAGAATCCTCGCGCGAAGAAGAGAATCGAAGCGCTGGCGGAGCGCTCAGAGAAGTGAAACCGCCGCTCTCTTTTTGAGAAAAAAAAAGACACTTTGCGTGGTTTCCGTTTCACTTCACTTTTCTAATTTTTGTTTGACTTACGCACTAATAACGTAACACTTCACTTCGCGACAGGTTCTTTGGCATGTGTGTTTTACCGACACGATGTTCGTCGACGCGTAACAACAAAGCCACGAAGAGATGGAAATCCTTCGTGGACCGCGTGGAAATTTTTTTTATCTACAATTACGACTATATATCGGGTTTCGCAGTCCGCTAATTCGCGATATATCTCTACGGGAAATCTGATAACAGGTTCGTGACAAATCGTGCGCGATATTGCGCGAAAACAAGCTTTCTCTCTCTCTCTCTCTCTCTCTGTTTTGCTCCGAATTATTTAAGTAAAGGCCGTGTGCGCTATTTTTAAAACAGTTTTTAAAATCTCGTCATTTTCCCTCGGTGCAAAACACATTCTTAAATACGTACGAATTAAATAAAATTATGTTAAAATTGTTCTTCTCTGTAATTTATTGTTACATTAATTTCTCTCTTGATAAAAAAAAACTGCGCGCGTAATTTGCAAATCAATATATCTGTTAATTATAAAAACAATTAATCAAAGAATAATTAACATAAAATTACGCGATCGCGCAGAGACATGTGTGTGTATGTGTGTGTGTGTGTGCGTGTACAGAAAGTTAATTAAATATTAAAGTAAAACAGTGAATTCGTAATTAAGTCTGACGAAGATTTAATTGCGTTTCTGTGTGCAGGCGGTTCTCCGAAGAAAGACACACGTTTGAATCGAGCATCCAAGTTCGAAGGGACACCTTCATTCAGGAATGTCCGCAGAAAAAAAAAAGAACAAAAAAGGAGGCATGTATTCCCGCGGTCAAGCAGGAAACAAAAACCTAACGTTTATTACGGAGTCTAACAATGTTAGAAGTTAGTTTGCTCGAAAATGATCTCTTAAACGCGCGCCTTTTCGGGTGAGAGCAATTGCAAAGACACACATCCGAGCGTGGTCATCTTTGGCACCGTGTCGCACATCTGTGTTATCAGTCTTTGTGCGCGTATCCGCAAAGAAGTTACACGCGGAATTCTTCCTTTTTTGTCGCGCGATTTCCTCGTCAAATGTGATTTGCCGATCGACGGGAAAAGTAATTCGCGTCGAACTTTCGCGCGAACCTGTTGTCGCCAGTCGTGTTTTCGCTCACCTTCGTCGTCGTGAGAGACAAGTCCTTCTCTCTCGGGACGAGGAAGACGGAGGAAAAGGGAAGGAGGGGAAGAAAAGGAGAAAACAAGAGGAGAGTCGCAGTCTGTCTGTCTCGTGCGTGTCTCTCACATCCGCGCGTCTCATTCGCTAGATATCCCCAGCTTAAAACTCGCGAAACTTGACGCGTCTTCGACGCGTGCGTGCGTTATTATTGCGGCAAGTTCGCGTGCTTCGTGCGCGTGTGCGTGAGCAGGGAGTCGCTGCGCGTGTACACCGACGGACAGAACGGGCACGCGTACTTTCCCGGAAAGTGCACGTAATAGTGATTGCGCACGTTCGTCACGACCTTACCGCACAACGAGCACCGCCTCCTCTCGTCGCTGTGACTGTGTCTCTTAAATATCTGTGATATCCGCCAATTTTTCAGCTCTGCAACACAACAACAGAAAACCACAGCGTCAGCAAAGCAGCACCGAAATTATGCCCCGGGCCGAAAAGTTAATCTCTTCTCTATCTCACGGCGCCTCGCGAGACGCCGTTGTTTTTCCTTCCCCTCCTCCACCCCCTCGTTGTCATCGCTCTATTTCCGGCTCTGTTTTTTTTTTTGTTTTTGTTTGTTTTTGCTCTATCACGCGTCTTTGTTTTTTATCACGCGCAAAATTTGATGCCCCTTGATGCCGAATTGGATGCTCGTGATTGTGGAGAGGGGGGAAGGTTCGTTCATTAATTTTCCCTCTCGTGTTTTTTCATCCCCGGTGGCGCGTGCGTGTAAGGATGCGTGACAGTCTCCCGGAGATGGACGATCCGTAGTGCAAAGACGAAGGACACCAACAGATATGTGACGCCAGACACTTGGAACGAAATTACTTGACTTTAAGGGAGATGCAAAATTAAAACACAAAAGGACGAAAACGACATCCGGGGTGAGAAACGTCAAGAAAGAACGAAATTCGAGGGTTTCCTCGAAAAATCAAAAAGAACCACACACAGAAAAGCGCAGATCTCGAAGATCACAAAAAACATCAAACACATTTCACCCTTTTCATCACGAGCATCATTGAAAACAAAACATCATCTCGCAGTTTCGTTAAACATCTGATCTTTCCGTACCTACAAGAAGATCCTACACGCACGGAAAGCTCATAGACGGGCGAGTCTGTTCCAATTTGGATCTCCGTGCACATCCTTTCGCGCACATCTCCGGGGAGATACGTTCTTGAGGATTCGCATTCACGCGAGAGAACGTCATATCGCGATGAGGAAAAGAGAAATACGTGTCGGGAGATTCGCGTCGCGATGACGCGAGAACGTCGCGACACGAATTTCGGTAAAACTCGGCGGTTTCTCGCGCGAGAAAGAAGACCGCGCGCGTCGCCATTCGTCGTCGTCGTCGCCGCAAGAAGAGCACATTCTCACTGTATGCGTCGCGCCGCCGCTATGTGTACATGTGAAAACTCGCATATACACATAGTTACGTACGTATCGACACGCAGTCATAAAATTGAAACCCCGACGTGAAGAGAGATCCAAACCGCTCACGTTTTCTCGAGTCGCTCGTGTGCGGCCTTGCGCACACGCACATGCACACGCACACGCACACGCACACACACACACACATACACACTCACGCACGAAAACGCACACTCGAAGATGTAAGCCACCTCGCTGCTGCCTCGCGTCGATTTTCTTTCGCTCCGGCGATTCGACTCGTGTGTGTTTTCTCGCACGTGACAAATCGAACATAACGTGAATTTCACGAGTGCGGTCTGAGAGTTGCGACGTAAGGTTATATCCAGCCGCGCGACAAGTTTCTTATCGGCGATAAGTAAAATAAGTGACGTTCGCGGGCCGAAATAAAATAAATCAGCAAATTATTCGACAGAACTCGCGAAGAAAATTATACGGTTTTATTTTTAATGTGACGCGAGTCCGTCGACTTCGTTTAATTAAGCGCGAAATTTTCCCGAGAATCTTCGTCGTTTATTACGTTCGCCGAGAATACGATTAGTTTACAAATTACAGCTTGTTATAACACTGGAGTCAATACGGATCGGGAAATCAGTCCGTCAAAAAAACAAGGAAATTATCGCCGCTCCGCTTAATTTCTAATAAAGCTCGGCTTCACACGATCTCGAGATGAACCGATTGACATTTGCCGCACGTTCTCGCAAACAGTTTCATCTCGAAAATGAAAACCTACGACTTTTCCCAAGGTGTTCGATCAATAATAAACTCCGCCTTGCTTAAAAGAAAAAAAAAGAAAAAAGAAAAAAAGAAAAAAAACTCGAAATACTTTGATGTAGCTTTGCCGAAGGTGTGCGGCAAAAATCGTCAAACAATCAACAGTCGAGAGAAAGAAAGAGAGAAAACGAAAAAATTATGCAAAAGTAAAATCGTCGTTCGATGAACACCGTGCGGAAACGCTGTGAGAAAAAGGAAGAAAAAATGATCTGGAAGAGAAAAAGAAAGGTAGACGGCCAGAGTTAACACACAATTATGTTTAATCAAAAAATTAGTATGAAATACATTAAATGCACATATAATTAATTCTCCATTTTTTTTTGTTTTTGTTTTTTTGTTTATCATTACATCATCCGTATTATCTACATTAGAATTAAAGAAGTGTATAATAATGCAATTGTAAACATAAGAGACTTTATATAGGTTAGAGAATAATCCATATATAAGGGTATAAGAATATAATTGCGATAACAATATAAGAAATAGGAGTGAGAACAAAATTTTCCCCGTGTAACAAAACCGGTTAACGCCTATTATTTTTTTTTGTGGTTTTTTCTTGTTTTTTTTTTGTTTTTTTTTCGTTCCCTTGATCGGCAGCGGTCGAAAAGTTTTACAAGACTACAATAATCATATCTGTGTGTGTGTATGTGTGTGTGTGTGTGTGTGTTAAAGTGTTGCACAATACGCGCACTCAGCGGAACAAAAGCGACAACGTCTTCTCTTCGCTGAGTTTCGTCTATTGTACGTTTTTGTTTTTTTTGTTTTTTTTTTTTTCAAAGCCAAACAATTGTGGTAACACAAAATTGCTCGAGAGAGATTAAATATCTTTCCGTCTTTTAATCATCTCGTTGCATTCAGAAATTTGGTTTTTTTTTTTTTTTTTGTGTTCTCGAACACAATCGGGTCAGCGCTACATAAACGAACGTCGTGATAATTGTCGTCGCTTTTTGTTTTTATAATCCAAAAAAGAAAAAGACATTATCTAAGACAATCGATACGACAAAATAAGATCCAGCGGATTTTGCTCCCTTTTCGTCCCGAATGTTCATTATCGGTTGCTTTTATATGACATTATATAAAGTAACCTTTGCACAAGCGATGTCTCTATTTCTCTGCAGTTGTGTCCGAAAGCTCTTGGAGAGATCTTCGAAACGAATTGACAACAATGAAAAGGAGAGAAACGACCGGAAATAAGTAGCTGGAAACTACAAGCGTCCGTTAAGGGAAGGAAAAGAAAGATAAAACGGGGAGAAAGGAGGGTGAGACGAGGGCGGGAGTTAGGTGACCCCCGACGTAAAACGGAAAGGAAGATTGACATGTGCACGTTGACGAAAAGTTTGCGATCACTCCGATTACGAACTTTTCGGAATCTCTCCCTCTGCCGAAGTTCGCTAAAAACTCGCGTTATTACGTTTGAGCTTTTTACCTAGTTTTTGAGCGCACAACTGGACGGTGATGCAAATTCTTCTTCAACGTGTGTCGAAAGAGGAGGGAGACAAGTCGAGGGGGAGGAGGAGAGGAAAAGGAGAGAAAAAGGAAGAATATTGGTCGCAGTTTGGTTCCTTTTCTTTTTTTTTTTTTCGCGTGAGAGCGGCACGTGCGAATTCTTTCTCTTTTCCTATCTTTTTTGTCTCTGGTTTTTATTATCTCGCTCTCTATGTCACGCGCGCTCGCTCTC
>QVNW01003618.1:0-15693 GCA_014825475.1 Pseudomyrmex flavicornis
GGATGGAAAAACGGAATCAGGTTTCTACCTTTATAAGCCTGCGTCGCAATCTCGCCGCGTCTCTCTCAGCGGTATGTGCGCACAGCTCCTTTTTCCTTCCTTCCTCCTTCCACAGAGGTCCGAGAAGGAGCAGGCGACAGAAAACCATAATCACTGACAAAAGGACCTCGAAGGCACCATAGCGTGCAACAGCCGCGGTAGCTACAGAGAGACAAGACGAGCTTTCGCACCCCTTTCTCACGCGCGACATCTCGACGGAGGATCCGTCTTTTTTCGGGGGCTCCGGTCGTTCGGAGTCTTCGGATGAGCCGCCTCGAGGGTCGTCCGAGAGAGGGTTTTACGTTCTGGAAGAGGCAGTAACACCGCGACCAGTTGGCGGTTGTTCGCTTTTCGCATTGCGGAAAATTGATTTCTACGGATACACGGCGCTCTCTTTCTCTCTTTCTCGCTTTTTCTTTTGTTGTGTAGGAAAACGTATTTTGTTTCCCCTGCGAAACCGATACCGAAAACATTGACGCATTATTTCGCAAGGGGCGACGCGTACCTGGGATCTTTATAGAAAAAATTGAAACGTAGTCTTTTCACGGTGGGTTGTTGAGGGAAATTGCAGGCGACACGTCGATTTAATTTAAGTTACGAAAGGATCGAGATACGCGCGTAAAGAGCATAAAAGTCAGTTGATTTTGGATCTCCCCTCCTTCTTACGGGCTCTAGGAAGAGCGGTAATAGCTCGCACAGTTTGTATGGAAATTTACCGGTCGGAAAATGACCGTGTCGAAAGGCACGACAAACGGAGCTTCATCATTGGCGTAACGTATGCGACGTCGTGTTCCTCATCTCCCGACGACGATGCGTCTGGCAAATTGACGAGCGAGCCTAATTATGCCGATGAGAGCGTGCAGGAAATAGTTAGTCCGACCGTTAGTAAGACCCGCGAGAGTAGCGAAAATACATTTTCCCATTTCGCACTCTCGTAATTTCGTCTAAGTGAATCTAAACCGTCGGATGATTCGTCTCGAGATATGCGCACATTCGCGACGCGAGTGTCTCTAAAAAATGTTTTTTTAAAATGTCACAGAGACCAAAAACAATTGGTCAATTTTAGGAACGAGAAATGAACAAATTAGAAGAAGGAAATCAAAAAATGTTTTTCTATTCTTTTATTTTTATTTTTTATTGTTCAGTTGCCGAAGATGATCAACAATATATATTGTGATCGGAACGTCCAGATTAAACTACATTTCAAATTATTGTTCTGTTCATTGCCACTTTGGACCGTTGGGCTCTTCGGTTTCCTTCTTTTGCTTTTACCGAGCCGTTTATAGAAACTATATAGAGAAATTAATTTATTAAATAACGAAGAATGAAAATAAACAAACGAAGATCTTGAAAAATAGCAAGCTCTTTTAATACAGTCGTGACTAAAAACAAGATTGAAAAAAGAAGCGAACCTTTGAACGTGCTCGTTTACATACTTCGGCGTGAGTAAACGATGCGAGCGAAGAAACAATAAGGCGTTGCTTCCTTAATTAACGCGGAGTAACTGTGTCTCGTTGCATAAGCGACCTCTCTTGTATGTAATTTTGCGTAATACATTTTGAACGTGCAAGTTCGTATCGACCTCGTCGAACTATCGTATTGCAAGCAAAGACGTGATTATCGCGCGAATAACTCGTTTTCGAGCTGGAAATAAATTGAAGGTCAGAGGAAACTAGCTGTGAACCTACACCACCGTCTAGCTTTTGAGGCGTGAAGAATGTGTACGTGAGGCTGTCAAAAGGAAAATTCGATAGCCTCTCCGGAAAGTGTTGGATCTCGACAGCACGTAAAACGTGTTCTCTACAACAGTTAATAGACCGCAGACTATTTCTCGAAAAGATTTTATCAAACGCGTGTGTGAACGATTATGTGAAAAGAATTAATTAGCTTTTTAAAATGTCAAGTTTTCACACAATGTGACGCATCGAATTGAAATCGAATTCACGTAGTGTTGGGTATTTAAATCTCTGTTTTGAGTTTTCGAACAATCTAAACGTATCAAACTTCAAGTAATAATTTTGAATTTTTTTCAATTGAGAAACTTTTTTTTAATTCTCTTCAGTCTTATTCTATCTGTATATTTTTTTTTTGAAATGTTTATCGTGTGTGCGTGTAGTTCGTAAACAACTCGAAACGTGCGTCTTGAACCCATCACTACCAATATGCGTTCGTATTGATCGCTTCGGGAACAATCGGCTGCCGATCACCAGCCACTTATCACACATAAGTCTCTTCTCAGACTGCAAAGCCAGGTGTCCTGCGATGTCCTGTGCCACACGTGAGAGCTCCACGGGAGTTTCGCGGCATTGTTTCGTGAAGCATAATGCTCGTTCTTTGCGCGAGAAGAAAAAATCGACTTGGTCGCACGATCGATCGGCCGCGGAGAAAGAAAAGCCCTACCGGTTCGAACGTAACTGCACGAATTGCACTAGAACGAGCTGCGAGAGAGAGAGACCTCCTTCCTGCGCTAAGTAGGGAACCAGTGCGTTCAAGAAATATATAGTATATTGTTCCTTTTATAGAAGAAAAACAACAAAGAAGAAAGCGATAACGGTTTCTTTATTGGAGAACACACGCGATAAAAAAACTAAAATAAAAAATTGCGAAATAAAATTTTGTTTGGCTGAAATTTCTAGAGTTTTAATATCGCAGTTTTTAATCTTATATAAAAATAACACACAAATGGTCTACAAATCCAGATAGCAAAATTCTGGAGATTCGAATTCAGCGAAATCAATAAAAGTTACATTTCTTTATTAAAGTGACAAAAATTGTGTCGTCAAATGTAATACGAAAAAGACATTGGTCGAATGATTCCGAGACTTTTATTCCGAGTTTTTACTAGCAGTTTTTGTGAAACTATTTTCAAGTCTATACCATTGAAACGTGATAATTTTCAAGATAAACACAGGTTTTATCCTCAGCACTGCGTCTTTTGTGGCGACGCACGTTTAGGGGACATAAATTCTAAAAAAAACGTTCTTTGGAACTTAACCGTACTTAAGTTAGTGGTATGATCATCCATCATTATTGTACAAGGATAAGTGTTTTTTGACCGTTAGAAATTGTCCCCCAATATGATTTTTTTTTGTACAATGTGATTTATTTATTTTTTGTAAATCGGCCAGGACGATACCGTTATAGATTCACTCGTCGAAATATATATGGTTTTTTTTCTGCTATTTGCAATTCGTAAAATGTCCTTTCCTTCGTCGTCTTTTAAAGCGTTCTACATATTTTCCTGTTTCGTTGTGTCATCATTTTGCCTCGAATTCCTCGACGTTTGACTGGTAGTGAGAAGCTAATTCGACGATTGTCGCGACTCATCCTCGTACAATTTGTCAAAAGAATTAACGATATCGTATCCCCAAAAAGTGAAACTCTAATAAATAATAATAATTTCCACAACCATTAAAAAATTAATCATTAATTGTGACAAAGATATTAATGATATTATTACTCGTTACGAATGATGTATGTTTAGAATCTTTATTGTCTGCGTGCGTGCTGTTAACTCGTTACGGGATATTTAGTAGCTTTTCTGTTTTTTTTTCTTTTATCAATTAAAATTCAACACACGCGCACGAAACACGTGTCAACTTTCGCCGGCGCGACCGGCGCATCTTCATCACCGGCTTTCCTAAGATGGAAATTTTCTCATGGCGACTTCCCGGTTCGTTTGCGGAGAAATTTCGCGTTCAATTAGGCTGCTTCGCGCGGGCTCGAGAAACGTCCGTTTGCGAGAGTGAGGCGACTCGAAGAAGCCACCAAAGAAACACGTGTCGCGACTCGTATGAATGCTTCCTCTGTCCTCAGCTCGCCCGTTACTCCTCCGGTTGTTTCTCTCCTCCCCTCTCTCAATCCTCCTCGTTTCTTGTTTTATAGACTCTCGCACCCCTCATCTCACTTGTCCCGGCCTCTCACTTCGCTTTCTTTCCTGATGTTTTTGCCTTATCAATGTAACCCATGAACAAAGGACGATAAAGAAACGAAAAGGAACGCGGGCGAGACGGTGCGACGTCGCGCGCGCGCGCGCGAGAGAAACCGATCGCGTCAGGTCTAGATTAATGGGGAGAAACACCACGTGATAAAACAACATAAAATCAAAATGAAGGCGACGGAGTTATAAATTGAAAGCAAGATGTACGACTCTCTGTCAGCGCGTTTCTCTTGTACGGTTTTTCATGACGATGTATTTTCACGCGCGCTGCGACAATTCTGTTTGATGTTTCTTCTTTCGTTACCAGTCACATTGACTTGATCGAACCACTATTTCCCTCGGCCGCAGCGTTATATGCAGCAACGTCTCTCGGGAGACCAACAATAGCCTTTGTCGTTCGACATGGTCAACACGTCGAAGTTTGTATCCTGTTTGAGAAATTTCCATTGCGTGTATCGTACGGGTGCACGGGAGAGAAATGCGCGTTCATAAAGCGAAACTCAAAATCAAGCTCGTCACTTCGAGAAAATATATATTGTGCGCGCGTCTCTCTTTCGCGCGATGTGTGTGTGTGTGTGAATGGCGAAGTTATATATCCGTGACACGCGAGCACAACTACTAAGTCTGCTGTGAGAGCAGAAGAAAAAAAATTAGACAAAACTCTTCGCGCCTGTTTATTTGTATTGAAGCGGATTTAAAATCACGACCGGACCACGGACGCTAAAAGTGAAGTAAAAGACTTCGGCCGCGAGACTAACAAACGGGATGCTAACTGTGAGGGAACGGATCTTCGTGGCGCAAGGTGTCTCACGAAAGAAAGGCCGTAAAAAGTCATGCTTGCGCGCGCGTCCGAAATGCACACAAAAAGCTTATGGGCGCGGTGCGGCATTGTCCGGCATCGCGAGGGGGATGCAAAGACAGGGGCGAAGCGAGAGAGAGAGAAGGAAGAAGGGCAGCGAGAAGGAGCGAAGAGCCGAGATGTAAAGAGCGAGATAATAATAAATGACTCGCACGAAGACGAATGCTTGATTTACATGAGAAGATCGATGGCCTCGAGGAAGGGGATGAATGTTCTGCGCGCTCTTTTGGCCAGTTCGCGCCGGTAACCCCGGTTTCTCTCTCTCTCTCTCTCTCTCTTTCATATTTATTTTCTTAAGGCGAATCTTGGCCGGTGTTTATTTCGTCGAATGGCAGAAAATGTCTTGGAAATTGTGGCCGAAAGAGAGAATTGGATTCTCGAAAGAAGGTTGTTTCGGGAAGAGGCAGTTTGTTGAAACAACAAGCGGAATAACGCGGTTACGAGTCCAGCGATTACGGCTGCGACTAATTGAGTACGACTTGCAACAAAACTGCGCGGAGGCCTGCGTCCGGCGAGACGGCAAAATTACCCCGTATCACGAAACACGAACACGGCACAACCGCTGTTGTAATTTCAACGCGATACGGGGCGTATGCGGTTGGCGAATACGCTCCTGGAAAAAAAAAAAAAAAAAAACGTTGCCTCCTACGCGCCGCTAACGGGTTTGCCTTTGTAATTACTGCTAACGAACCGTTTGTTTCGCCAGACGAGACAATGCGAGCCACTTCTATGTATGTCTGCGCTGCATATGTACACGCACGCTTCATACGGTTTATGGCACTTCGCCAGTTTGAGTTATACGTTTAATCCTGACAGGAATCGCGCGCGCGCGCGAGAGAGAGAGATGAGAGACACACACGAAGATGTACTGATAAACGCACCGAAACATTTATTTAAGTATATTACGCGCAATTAAATTCATTAAAACATATCGCGACCATAAATTTACAGCACACGCAATGTTTTGCTCAATCTGAATTTATTATCAAAATAAACGCGATATACAGTTCTTAACGAGCTGGCAACTCGCTGCGTAATCCGTTGCGCGAATCCCGGAGAGATTCTTGAAATTAAATATTTGGAAAGTCTGTCTGTCGTAAGAAAAAGCGCGTACGACATCAATCACGCGCGGTCCGCGAATTTCTGGAAACACGCGTTGTTTACACGAAAGGCAAATCGTGAATCAATCGTGACAGGATAAACCGCCGCCATATGGCGGTCGCTCGACTGGAAAGTGCCTCCTTCCCACACACAGACATGGCAGGTGCATTCGGCAAGGCGAGCGAGTGTTCTACGCCACTGGGTCGCGCGCTGACTGACACAACCGCCGGCCGCGTCCGGCCGCCGCCGCACACTTCGCTGGCGATGCTCGACGATGCACCGTCAACGGTGCAACAGTTACACCAGTGGCTCTGTATGCGAATAATCCGGTAGCGTGAGGCGCCCCGATAACGGTGACCGTTTTTCCGTCGCGAAGTTTCTGCGGCGCGGTCGTGGGTACGCACGGCCGCGATCTCCAACTTCCTGGTCTCTCGACGAGAGACCGGAAGCCGTGTGCGCGCCCTGGTCCACCGTTCATTCTGTCCCGGTGCAGTGCGCAAGTAGACGCACGCATGCACGCGCGCGTTACGGGTTTGTCACTTTCACGTCGCGTTTCACCTCGCGTCGCGCCGCACGCGAACACGTTATTTCCTTCCGCGTTGGTTACACGGAACCCGGGGGGTGTTTGACACGTTCTCGCCACCGTTTTATTAACCCTAAACCGCTATATAGTGAAACTAAAGAAACGAACTCAAAATCGCATCAAGTCGACAAATTAAACAAATGTATGATAGAACTCGCGAAGATCGTAGCTTATCGATTTTATTTTTTTACGTTCGATGGCGAACAATGAGGGTATATTTGTGAATTTTTATTAGATGAAGATTAGAATATTTTTTAAAGTAAGCGATTTAAAGCGAGAGTAAACAAATCAGACAAAATTTTGGACAAATTAATATAATTAATATAATTAATATAATTAATATAATATAATTAATATAATCTATTAATATAATTAATATAATTACATTAATCTATCAATTATATTAATAGATTAATGTAATTTATTTATTTAAGAAATTAATTTGTGCTCTTTTATATAGACCAGATATAATAGATCGCTAATATGTATATCGTTAGTGATGAAAACAAATAGCAAGAACAAATTTTTTATTCCAGCAACAATATCATGTTTGTTATTTAAGCCAAGTGCAGCGGAAAACGCGATAGGTCCTATCCAAAAAAACGTAATCCTATTTTACAATATTTCTTCCTTTTATGCGGCCGCAAATCTCATTATGCGGGACTTACGGGAACGCGTTTTGCCTGTCTCCCACGTTTTTTTTTCTTTTTTTTTTTTTTTTTATCGCAGGCAGCCATGAAATCCTAATCTTCGTCCTCGCATCGAGCATGGCGGTGAAAAGGGTCAGAGAAGCGAAGGGAAGATTCGGGACGCGTGGAAAATCGCGGATATTCAGCAAAATTCGAGGGTGTTGAGATTCCAAAGATCCTCGCGAATAAATAATTCATAGAGCCTCTCCGAGGACGCGGACGTGACCGGGCGAGGGAAGGGGGATAAAAAACGTCGGGGTCCTGTTTGATTGCGATGACGTGCCGGGACTGACAGGAGGCAGAGAAGCGTGAAGGAATGAGGTGAAAAATGAACAACTGTTGAACAGGATCTTCTCTGTTGACTGAGCGCAACGGACAAAAAAAAATTTGTAAAAAAAAAAAGTAGACGAGAAGAAAGTGCGACTGTGTTCTTCCTCGCGCATTTCCCTCGGAAACTTCCTTGTAGTTGACCTCAGGATCAACTTGGGGTTCTTCTGTTAACAATAGCTTTGAACTTTTTTACTTATAGTTACATCGTATACCAGTACACATTTGTATTAACGTCCCATTCATTCACTTCTTCTTGAAAAATTAGCGTAACCAGTGATTAATCGGTCGATTCAACAAACTTAATAATCCGAAAGAATCATCCGGTAGGTAAGGATATATATATATATATATATATATATGAAAGAAACAAACGGCTTCCCGGGTTTTACGCGACGTGAACCAACCACAAAGGGACAGACTGAAACGTGCAGCGACGTGCGTTAAAAGTTGCTACCGCACAGTCGCTCGTGACGTTCTCTGAAGTTCGTACATATTCATTAGCTGACGTATCAAGAATTCGACATATATAGTAGTTACCGGCGCTACCGTAACTATCTGCTATAAGTCTTAAAGTACTAAGAAAGTATATGAGATGCTACTTGTTATAGGTACATATGTGCGTGCAGTGATTTGCTGTTACACGTCTATCTAAAACATCTGTCTAATTTTTTGTTACTCAATTACCTAACACGCATTTACATAATTAAATTTTAATTATGTTTGCAATATTACTAAGTTACGTATAAAATATAAATATAAAGAGAGAGTTTATAAAAAAATACTAAATATTAAACAGAGTTTAGTTTTTTATAACATATTTTACTTTTAGTTTTAAAATACTCTTTTTTATTTTTTATAATTGTTTTGAAAATAAAAGTTTTTAATTGTTTCTGTAATTATTTAGGCCTGTAATAGCAGCATTTGTGGTGCCGGTCCTTTGCCTATTGGTGTATATTTTTCTTTTATTTTTGTAATCTCTCATTACTATTTGTGCACTATTATAATTATGTATCCAATAAAGTTTATTATCATTGAATACGTTACTTTTTTATTTTCACAGTTATTTCAAAAAGAAAATAAAAGACCACGATAACAAATAAATTTCATTTTTCCCTGCGTCGTCATAAAATCATAGAGTTTTTAAAACAAAACCAGGCACAGATGGTTGCACATTTCCTCAGTGTTTGTTCAGGCACGTTTTTCCGCAGAAAGAGAGAGTTGCTGCGCGCGACACGACGCCGCCATTGTTCTTCTGGGTGCAATTGCGCGCGGCAGAATGTCGCTCCCGGCTTTCCTTTATTATTATTTTTTTCTCTCGAAACGTCTGAGAGATAAGAGAGCTTTGCACGCATGAGAAATGCGACGTGTTCTAGTCTAGTTTTGTCTGCGCGCGTTTCTCTAAATATATCTAACGAGAAACGGCTATTCATGTCACACTGTTTCCGTAGTGTATTCGCAATAAACGAGTATATATATATATATATATATGAGAGTATATATATGAGTATATATATATGAGAGAGAAACTCTTTAAATCACTCCGCGGTCAAAAAATTAAATCGGCAACTTTGTATTTGTGTAAATGCACGGACTTTCGCGCACTCTACAAGCCGCGATGTATGTTCACTCGAGCTTCCAGAACAGCGAGATGCGGGTCTAGAAACGCGACCGTTTTATTTATGGATCGTTCACACGTACGCGCGCGACATGCTCGCTTTCTGAAGCTTAATGGACCGTGAGAGCGGACATCGCGGCTTCTTTCGAAGTGCCTTCGACTCTCAAGGGTGTTCCCCGACAAGAAGCAACTTTCGTCAAAGCATTATTTTCTCGCACGAGAGCCTCCGAAGTTTATGTATATGCTTTTTAGGCCAGAAAGCCTAGAATTTATGGGGAAAACTACGTTTCGACACGTAAGAAGTTCCTGTCCAAACACACATATATATTATTCTCGCAAGATCTGTGTAAATATTTAGAAACTCGTTTATTAAATAACCGCTGAAACAAAACACGACGATTCTTTCGATATTTCACTCGAGATAACTGGGTGTTGCGAGAAATTTGACTTTACCTCTTCCGCAATTGGAGCAAATAGCGTGATATGGCGCAATCGGACGCGCCTGGCCGCTTTGAAGTAAATTGAAACGTCCTATTCACGATGCTCGCCGATGAATCATGTAGGTAACTTACTTCGTAACTGCGTTCGTGGAAAAATCTCACGCAGTCGAGAGCTTTGTCGGCTTAGACAAACGGAATGACCATTATATAGTGACTCACTGACGCGAAAATCATCGTGCGCCTAGACAGAGAAGATACACTTCGCGCGTTTTCAACGTTTGCGCGATCGGCAAACCTGCACGTAAAAATAAAAATTTTGTCTTTAATTATCTAGATTTGTAATGTTTGTTTGAAAGACGAATAATCGATCGCTTAGAACTTGGAAGGGACGCTGATAAAAACAAAATATATACGCTTAAGTTTATTAAATATATCATAAATCTCTCTATGTGTCTGCTATCGATCATGCGAGAAAGCTATCCTCATTAATAATTTTCGCAGAAGCTATTTGAATATTAGATGTCGCGTGATCGATACGAAACGTTATGGAATACTCACACACACACACACACACACACACATGTGTCGGAACCACGCGCACGCCGATGCGTCGTCCTCCATTAACGGAATGGAAAAAATGTGAAAAGACTATGAAAGTGTGAAAATGTTCCCGCCACTCACGTTCTCGCCGCGCAAATTCTAACGCGTCTGAGCAATCGTGACGCGCAGACATCAACTGACGAGATAATTGCATCCCCGACTGTGAATTTTGTCTCGCGAAAACCAGCATCTCGCTTTCACTCCGACGATGCACCGCGAGATTTTCGCTTTCAGAAGACGCCAAGAATCATAAAACGCAGCACCGCGTGTTTTTTTTTTTTTTTTAGAGCTTCCCCAGAGCTTTTGCACGATAGGAAATTGCCATCTAGAGTTTTTCTGAACTGTCACGTACGTCACGACCGACATATTAGGCGATCGCGTGACGCTTCTCAATGCCATGCATTTCGCGATAGAATGAAACCGCATGAGACCGCATTTCGAGCTAACGTCAGAATATATTCGCGGTTGATTCGCGTAACTTTTATCCCGTAGAAAAATCAATCCATTCGAGATTCATTGTCAGTGACGAATTACACACGGAAAAAACAATTTTGCTAATATGCGGCCAGCAGAGAAAAATTATTAAGTCTACTGAATTTTTTTTTGTTTCATCAACAAAAAATCTCAATAGCAAATTTTTCTCGCTGGCCATATAGCAACTATTTACTTCTGGCTATTCTGGCAAATCTTATTTTTTTTTTCCGTGCGCTAAATCTCTCTCGGTGAGGTTTCCGTCATTTACAAATTTCGAACTAATTATGGGCACATAGTCTGAAGAACATTTTAGACTGAACATCCGACGACGATCTTTCGGTTGCTCGACACATTCGCTGTGTTTTAACTTCGCGGTATTTAGCGCGCTATTAGCGTTAAATGAGCCGGACGAATGAGTTAGCTAGACGAATGAGCTCTCTCTTGCATCCACGGCAATCTCTCGAGACTAATTTTCTATGGGATTGGACTCTCCATTGTTGTCTGTTGCAATAGCGGAGACAACGTAAGGAAGCGAAACGATTGTTGGTTACCTAACACCTCTCTCCCCGATGTCGCGGAACAAAGGGTTTAATCGGCGAAATCGTTCGTTTTCGTTCTAACGAAAAGAGATACTTTCCGCACGAGAGAGCGAGAAGTGTCGTAGGTCGTTTCTCCGTTACGACATAGTATGTTCGGCTGCGGTCGGTGTGTGTGTCGACGTTCACCTACTCAAAGCAGGAATGCGGGTGAACCTCACGACATAGCGCACAAACATTGATTATATTATATCGGTCAAAGGAATTCCAGACATCCCGTCGATCGAGTCCTTTCGAAAGCTTTTCCGAACATAATCGTAAACATAAAATAAATTGCTGCTATAAATTTTGGAAAATGTCTAATAGGTATTCTCAGTGCGGATCTTCTTCTTCTTCTGTGTCTTTAGCAATTTTAGAGCAAGTGTAGAAGCAGCGGAACGTCTGGAATTCATCGAGAATTCCGAGACGTATTCGATCGATGTCATCGATCGCATAGTCGCGACGTTAGGTAATTAATTCGCGATGCTCCAATTCCGGAGATTGCCGGAGGACGATCCCTGACGACGATAATTAATTGAGAGATTCGATGAAATAACATCACAGAAACGGAATCGTCTTTCTTTTTCCATAAATGTAATTTAATGGAAGAGGAGGACGACAGCTCTTATTTGTTAATGCCTGCGGAATTGCCGCAATTCCGACGGACGACAGATTCAGATTGTTCCGTGGGCGCCACGAGATTGGATGAAAGCGACGACGGCATGAATCCATTAACAGGAGAGGATCGCGACAGGATCTATTTCTATTCTGGGCAACGGTCGAAAATAATCGTCCGCGAGTGTGCCACGATGAGAAACGTAGGCGTATGTGACGTCGTTTTCGATCGATAGTACGTTTTAAGCCGAATCGAGAAGAAAACAACCACGACACGGGGTATCGCTCACGTTTTTTTGTGACGTCAATCTCTCGATGCGCTGCCTTTTCTGCGAAGATGGATAGTGATCTCACGTCTTAAATTATCGATTATAACGAGCGCCTGTTGCATACGCCTTTTGAAGGGGCGATCTTTTGAATGGCAAAACTCCATCAGGTTCAGTCCGGAATCTGAAAGCTGTATCGGCTAATTCTGGACGAAGCGAAATCGTGAGCCGAGAAATTCTAGAAGTTCGGTTTCACGTTCCTCGAAACGCTGCAGCCCGTAGACAACGCGCGATTTCACGACCCAAGCGATGGAATATTCATCAAAGCTGATAAAACGCGACCGCGCGCGCCTCGCCGTGGCTTATCAGCAACTTTTACTCTCGATCGCGCGTAATAAACGATCGCAGATACGATTGATTGTTCGAGATGCGGAGAGTCTCTCTTCCGCGCCGCACGTCGTCACGGACGACGTGCGGCGATATATAAATGCGTGAATCATCGATTCTCCTCTGACTTAATCTCGAAACTTGCGGCGCGCGAATATTAATAGCGCCCCCTGCCATTTACGGCGCGCGCTATTGAAACCGCGATGAAGACGAAAGTTCATCGACGCGGGGAGTTTCTAAGCATCAAATCGAGATCGAACTTAACGGCGATTTAATTGCCTCAATTGTGATCGATAATGAATCGCTCTTTTTTTTTTTACGTTCCCGTAATTTGCGTTTGCAGGTGAATTGTACGTGGAGGATCTGGGCGAGAAAAGGACGGTTTCCATCAGGATGGGTTGGTTGTGGGTCGAAGGCACCCCGATGAGGCTACCACTGAGGGCGTTGAACCTCCGTCAAGCACCACCCAGTCACTGCCAACCACACACGCTCGCGCTGGGATTTGCCTTGAGCAACTCACAGGGTCGTTCGCTCGCCACATTTTGGGTAATTATTATCGCTAATTCAAATATTTTCACCCATTTTTTTTTCTGTATTATCATTACACTTTATTTCTAAATAAAACAAAAATATAAATCCGCGACATTCGTCTCGAAAATTCTCGCAAGACAATCGGTGTAGTACGTGTGTGTATTCTATTAGAAAGGAATTCCTTGTTCGCGCTACCGATTCCTGACCAAGCGCAACAACGTTGTTAGAGGGCTACGCGGAGGTCTTCGAGCCACAAGATATTCGCAATTTGGCACGGTTCCACGAACGAGACCGGCGTGTTTCTGGCTGACCGGCGGCGATTGTAAGAGACACAAGAGAAGCGCGAACAAGGAATAAGACCCAACGAGAGGAGGAATAATATACCGCACCACGCAATGTAATTGCATGTAAATGGTCTTTATCTCCGGCACGATCCGTTTCCTCAGCCGTAAACACTTTCACGTGCGGCAGGCGGACCGACCGCGCGCGGACTCCCGTTTCGCTGCAACTTCTAATTACCCGAGGCCCGCCGTCGTCGCCATTCGATTTCTAACGCGTTATACAATATTTCTGCGAGCGAGCAAGCGCACCTCGAGCGAATTAAGCTCGCCGAGAGAGCTCTGCCGATTTCTAGAAAATCGTCCAAAATTCAAATAAACGCGCAGATTTCTCTCTTGCATAGGAGCCGGTCATCCGGCCGCTTTCGGATCGAAAAGTCCGCACAAAACTCGTTTTACGAGTTTCGCCCTGTAGCGCAGCGTCGGAAGATTTTCACCTTATTTTTTTTCCTCCACTCGCTGAATAATCTAATTAGAGCGTGCAAGACGATCTTCCTAGATCGATGAAATGTGCCGCGCTCTCGATACGTAACTTGATGAGATTTTGTTTCGGCATGCGATTGTGAGATATGACCACGCGATCAAGAACGCTCGTTATCGAATAAACGCGAGGTACACACGAGACATCCTTGCCAAGGCCGCGGATGTCCAGGCCGGTAAAGAGAAGGAGCGACGGCTCGTGACGCAACTCATGCCCGGCCGTCGAATCGCGAGATCTTAATAAGGCCAGTAGGCAAGGTCAACACACCCGCTTGCCGCGATCCGCTTGCCGTGATAAATGCGTGGGAGATTGCCGCACCGCTCTCCCATGACCCGCCATTGTCAAGGAGTCCCACCACTGGTATTAAACGAACAGAGTTTCCTCGCTTCTTCGAACACAGTCAATCCAAGGACGTTGTCTTGTCGGTCAATCGAAACGAGTCCTTCGACGTTATGATCGAACGTTTTGCCTTTTTACTCCCAAGTCGGCTTAACGATGCTAATCGACACAATTATGATAATTGCTCGAGTCTCATTGATGATCTATAAGCCATTCGTGATTGCAATCGCGGATTCACGAGCATCGCGTTGTCCGGGAATATGTTGTACGTACGTATATATATATATACGCGCTGTATTTTGCTGTTGCGATGTTTCTCCTCAAAGCAGCTTGTAGCTCGTAGCGCTCGAAGTCGCTGTGTCACGGTTTCCGACCAAAAGCGGGTTTTCCACCAGGTTGTGTTCCCCAGATAGACAACGACGAACGGGCAAACCTGTTGGCGAGCTTTTTTCTAGACGACGTGCCGATATCGGCCAGTGTCGTCGAACGTGCGCGCACACTGCTCGCGGCGCACGAAGGTCGCCACTTGCGAGCGAGCGTGGCGAGGCGACAGGGAGATTTGTTTCCATCGAAGATGGTAATGATCGACACGCCGCCTGTGGTTAACGAGCAAATTCCATGGTGTCGGAGTCGGTCGTTCGCGCACTCGAGCGAACCGGCGACTTTCGAATCGCGCCGACCAGCCAGCGAAATCGTGTGTCACGGTCGATCCTGCGGGTAGACAGACTTGTTCGACTACTCGATGCAGCATCCCGATACCCGCCGTGCGAGAATATGAAATTCGCATACACACATAACGTCGTCGATGATGATGCCGACGACGGTCCCACATACGTCCCGCCTATATATGTCAAACCGTCTACTTACTTATCTGAAAACTTTGGTATATCTGCGTTATCGATCAAATTACATTTAATCATCTATATAAATTCATAAACATTTGCTTTAATCGACAGTAGTTAAGGCGAGAGACATTTTTAATGAAATTTATACATCAATAAGAGGCACGGTAGTGCCTCGTACCAAGTTCACGCGCAATGAAGTTGCGCGTAATTGAAGAACTTCGTGCCTCTATTACGCGAAAATGAGTAAATTTGACATTTGTGACAAAATGAAATATTCACGTTTTTATTTTTATTTTTATTTTTATTTTTTTGAAAAGTAAGTTTTCCGAGATATAGAATACTGAATTAGAGTCAGCATATAAGTATAAGTATTTCACGCACAAAGATCGTTGCGTAGCTTCTCGTTTGCCAAGTTAAACGCTATTTGTTAAATCTTTAACAAAATTAATAAATTTTTTATGGAATATTAAAAATTTAACGTAGATCGCGTCGATACAAAATATTTTTGTAGTAATAGTAGTACAATACTACGTAGCGTTTGGAACAAAAATAAGATTTATCTATGCAAACATCGTAATATCGCATATCGATATATATCGCATATCGATATATATCGCATATCGATATATATCGCATATCGATATAT